>JAOTQR010000097.1:22863883-22876758 GCA_025774065.1 Solanum ossicruentum | reverse complement strand
CGTGGCTCATGAGAGTTCAGTGGGCAGGATTCCTGCCCCAAAATAAGAAAACAATTCCCATAAAAAGTGTGCTCAATTTGCAATGAAAAAACGAAGAAGGCAGCTGTCAATATGAGAAGTTGCAAAGGTAGAAGCTTTTTTTTAAGAATAAGGACTGTTTTTTTTCTTTTTGTACATGGGTAGATTCAAGATTCTACCATCATGAAGGACAAGTTAAATTCTACGAAGACTTAAATACCAAAGATTTACTTAAAAAAAAAGATCCATAAAATTGGTTTGGGTCAAGCTAAGAAGGATGATCATAGTAATTATCTCTAGCACTAAAATGATGCTCTCAAATAAACTTGTGCTAGCTAAATCCCCTTAAATTAGTTTAAGTTGATGTTGTTCCATTGCTTGTGGCCTGGAGCCCATTTTGGGCATTTGGGGCTGAAGTAACTTGACACCACTCTTGAATTCAATAGCTCAACAATGGGTGCAAATTTGACACATCTTGGTGTCTTGTACTGATTTATTGAAGCACCTAAGCTTATAGCATAGTCCATCAACTTGTCAAAAGTCCCATTTTCCACAATCTTGATTTCCAATGGGCCAATGGATTTGTCAGAGGCGCGACCCTGGCGATAGACGCTGTTTAGGGACTCTTCAATGGTTAAGCAACAATCTTCAAAGACTGATGGAGGAACTGGGGTTGAGCCATTCACGTTCAGTTCCCAAAATAAGACATAGTGCCCTGGAATAGTTGTTGTATCAGCGTAGCTTGTGTATTCTGTCACATGTGCATCAAATGGCATTAGATGTGTCACTGCATTCTTCACCGCGTTTTGTAGCTCTACTTCATCTGTTTTGTCTGAATCAATGCTTAACACCACATTCTTCCGGCAGATGAAGTTGAATTGAGGGGCGTTGTTCTTGAATCCAGCTACACGAAGCACATCGCCCACACGATACCTATAAAGTCCTGAAACAAAAGATCAAATCAGAAAACGTATAACCAAGAAAACTCAATTTGAATCGACATTTGAAGAAATTTACCGGCATATGTTGTGACAATAAGCTCATACTCCTGTCCAATCTTGACATCAACTAAATCAACCAATTCTTGCTGCTCTTTCTCATTAAGTGATTTAGGCATGGAAATAGAGTTGGTGACACCATTGTTTCTGTGAACAGGCAAGAATTCAAAATACCCCATGGTGGGAATAAGGGTATAAGCAACTTCACTTGGCTTACAAAGGGGGTTCAAATTGACACCAAAATAGCACTCAGAAGAAGCATACATAGTGCAGACAAGTGGAAGACCATTGCTGTAGTAATCAAGAGTTGGTATATATTGCGACATAGTTCCAGTCACAATGACATCTATGTATTTTGTATTCGGCCACAGCCTAGTTATTATACCTTGCCATGAATCTTTACAGCATTCAGCCTCGACAAAATCAGCTAATTTTGGGTCTGGTTTAAGGATTTTCATGACAGCTTCTCTAACACAAGGGTCACTGATTTGAGAATTAATGGTTCCAGTTCTGATATCATTGCAAAGAAGAGGCCAGTGTTTTTCCAAGAATCGAATAGCACGAATAAAACCGGAGGCAAAAACAGCCCCAACACGAAGGACTTCTTTGTTTTGGCAAAGACCACAAAGCATTTGGGAATACATACTTTGGTATGAATCAGAACAGAGAATTGTTTCATTTGGACTTGTGTAGTTTGTGTATGGATCAGGACGCCTATTCTTGAAATGGGGGCTTTTATAATAACTCGTTAAAACAGGACGAGCTGGTAAACCACATGGAGTTTTAGCCTCTGCTTTTATAAACAAAAAATACATTCCTTTTCCTTTTTCAAGGTCTGGAACAAATTGACTCATCACAGGCATTAAAAGACTATACAGCTGTGATCTTCTTGCAAGCTCTTCCTCAATAGTTGGCATCAGTTTCCTTTCCCCACCAGACGTACCAGAACTGCACATTTAGAGGTGAAAAAAACTAAAATACATGCAGAAAACACGAAAAAAGAGAAAGGGTAATACATATATTTTTTTATACCTTGTCAAAAACTCAGAGATGGGCTGAGAGCAGAGGATTTGAGATTTATCGCCATTGGCGATACGAGTAATATCAGTCTGAATATCCTCATAAGTAATGGCAGGCATGATTTTCTTGAATGTTTCTCTGTCAGTATGACCATTAAGGCCATGGCGCTGCAAGTACTCAACATGGGCATTTTGAGTAAGTATTTCAGCAAGAACTCCTTTTTGAATTTCATCAGCATTTGTGGTTACTTCTTCAATAAACTGAAGAACTTTCTTGTTGTTTTCAGCAACAGCATCTGTTTTTGGTGCCTCAGGCATGGTTCTAAAAAAGAAAGTTTGTTAGAGAGGAGGAAGAAAGTGATAATTTTTTTTTTTGGTTTGGTGTGGATGTAAGTCCATAGTAGAAGGGGGGTTTATATAGAGGGATGTTTGGTTGAAGGTGGCTTTTGGCCTGTGGTCCAATTTCTGTATGCTTAAAAGTGCAGAGGTGAAACAAATACTCTAACCTAAATCCAAATAATTTTCTTTTATTCTTTTTATGGTGGCTGGATAGGATTTTCATTTTTAGGTAATATACATAAAGGGTGTTTATGTCATTTTGCCTTTGGAAAGACGAAAACTTGCTTTGTATTACAAGCACATTGTACTCTTGTTTTTTTTTTTTTGTTTTCGACGGTATCTTGGCCCGACAGGTTAAGGATTAACTCTCTGCGGATCTGAGCTCCATGTAATGATTTGTCGCTGGCCAATTGATTGTTGCATACACAAGGCAGGGATTTAACCCCCGACACTTGCTTAAGCGACCTAGTGAGTTAACCACTAGGTCAACCAAGCTTGCTTGACATTGTACATCTTTTACCTTGCTATATCGGTTCTGTTTCAATTTATGTGGTAATTTTTTATTTTTTGATAGTCAAATAATTTAAGTTTGATCAGAAATTTGTGTATGAAATATTTTCGAATTTTTTGAAATGAAATTTATATATTTGTAAAATTATGTAACGGTAAGTCACAATAAATATCTAAAAGATATATGAAAAATTTAAATATTATACTTATATCCAGTTTAAATATTAAAAATATTTTTTCTTTTTCTTTTTGTTGGCTATGGGTAGGATATATTTACACATGGAGTTTTATGTCAATTTGTCTTTGGAAAGTTGAAAAAACATGCATTTGTGACTATTAAAGACAAACTACTTTCATGCCTCTATGTACGTTGTTCTGCTAATTTAAGATTCGTCCATAGAGTATTTCGTATGGAGTAAAATATATTTTAGAAACGATTTTAAATTTTTCTAAAAAAATATTTTTGATAAAAAAATAATTTACTTAAAAATGAAAAAGAAAAAAGAGAGGCTAATTTCACAAGCAACATTCTATATTGATTGTGCTTTCTCGACCATCCAATATACGTCATCTTCATTTCACCCCGCCCCTCCTCCCATAATATTATCTATATTATGTAAAAATATTTTTAGAATAATATTATTCTTTACGTATTAAATAAAAGAAAATAAATAAAACACTCACGTCTAATTCTGGAAAACATTTTCCATCTACACATCTTAATCATGTATTTTTTACAGCAAACTTCTCTAAATTTATAAGCCGTTATTGTCTTTTACTCCCTAACAAAGCCTAAATTTCCTTTATTGGTACAAATTTCCGGACGCCTTATCCGTTTGTCCCAATTTCTTTTCTGCAAGTTAATTGAAGTTCAAGTTGCATTATTACAACTACAATAGTAAGTTATTATTACTAATAAAATACGAAAATAGTAACAATATAATTAGATAGATTACCTACTCTAACTAACTTAAAATACACTTATAATGTAGTACATATAATTAAGTTGGATTTTGCAAAATATGATTTAAGAAAAATTACCAAACCTACCTTGCTAGAGAATTAGAGTAGCAAGCTAATGATGGAGTTAGGTGTTTTTTGTCATGTGTTCGTTTTACCAGTCATATTATGTGTTAGTTTATCTTATTTACATATTGTCATTATTAGTCATTTTTTTCTGTTCTCTTCCCTTCCTTTGGTCATATCTAATTCTTCTTGCTTACAGGTTTTGTGATGAGGATTCCCAGGAAACAGTCTCTCTACTTCTATGGTAACGGTAAGGTCTCTATACATCCTACCCTCCCTAGACCCCATTTGTGAAATTTTACTGGGTATGTTGTTTGTTACCTTGCTAGAGAACGAAGGAGCTTTCACTTTATCCAAAAGATTATCAACTTGATAATTGCATATAATTTTACAGCCACCGACTAAATGAAAAATACCTTTTCTATATTTCGTTTTATTTTATTTTTCATTGTACAGGGCTATCAAGAGGAGATTTGGAAAAAAATCATTAGTAGAAAAGGATAGTTTTTGTAATATGATTAGTTAAAAGTTATTTTTAAACTAAAAATATAACAATAAAATATTTTGTAATAAATAAATAAATACATTTAAAATCGATCTATTTTATTTTTGGATAGCTATCGGAGAGAAAGGATGATTGTCGGGTATATGAGTTTGGCAAGCACATCGTGTGCTTGTCGTATTTCGTACAAAGAAAGGCAGGAAATTTGTTGGGAAATAAAGGATGTGTATTGACTTTGTCAAAATTGTATTTACACGAAATACTTTAATTCAAAAATAGGTATAACAAGTAAATATATTTTTAAACTTGACTTCAACTATTATTTATATGCTGCCCTTCTCTTCCCTTCCTTTTTTTTCTTTTGTCATATCTGATATTTTCTTCTTATCGATTTTGACATGAGGGTTCTCAGGAAAAACCTATCTACTTTTATAAGATAGTGGTAAGGTCTGCGTATAATTTATCCTCCCTAGACCCCACTTATGAGATTTCACTGAGTATGTTGTTGCTATTGTTGTTATCTTTGAATGTGCATAAATAGATAATTAAACTGGATAAATGGAACAAGAAGATACACACGCCTTACGTGACATAATACACGTAGATGCTAAATTCTCTGTTAAGACGCGACCTAAGATAAATTTGTCTATATATTCAATAATATACAAGTTTAAAATCATACTTATACACACTCGAAGTTGGAGTACATAAATAGTAGAGAAAGCTATTAAAAACATCTCTGAACTTGGCACAATTTATTAATTTTATTCCCATACTATAGACGATCTCAATAACATCCCTCTACTTGACTAACTAGACAAAAATACATCACCGAAACTATCACAAGATCAGTGAACTTGGTATATTTCACTCTTGTTACAAGATCAGTGGTATATATTAGTTTCTTAATCAAATAGGCGAGTATTTTTAATATAAAAGTAGTGCGAGAATGAAACTAATAATTTGTATCAATTTTAAGAATGTTTTTAATTTTTTTCTCTAAATAGTAAGGTGCACTAAGTTAAATAATACTTTTACCTATTATACTTAAAAGATGTATAATAGTGCTATGAGTGCATAACTAATTTTATATATATTATGAGTAGTAAATATGAAAATCGAGATTACAACATAAAAATCAAACTCTTCAAATTTTAATCAATTCCGCTACTAAAATTTGTAGTACCAAGAATATCATTTAAATAATGTCGTTGTACGGATGTAAGCTTCCGGGGTACATTGTCCAAGGTGGAAAGATGACAGCTGGAGGAAAGACACGTGTAGCATCAGTATGTATTGTGTATCCACTTGACAACTGGTTCCCACGTCGGATGTTTGACACGTGTACGAATAGGAGTCATTGATCTAAAATGTAAATTAATTTATTAATATTTTAAAATATTAGCCAAAAATTTACATTGTATAACTTCAGAAAAAGAAACTATGATAATTAAAAATAAACAAAGGAATAGTAAATAAATGAAAATTTTACTGTACAATTCTTATTAATTATAAGTTATTTAATTATTAGGATCTAAAATAATAGATAATTATTTCTTTTATTTTCAGAATTGAACAATTGTAAAATAATTATTTTTAATATATCAGATAAACAACGATAGATGGAAAGAATAGTTGTTAATTAAGACACCACTTTAATTTCTTGTTTCTTCACGTAAGTTAATAGTAGTATTAGGCTATTAGCGTACGTATACATACCATGTTTTAGTTTTCTTTTGATACTTGATGACTTTTCTTTTTATTCTCTCATTTTCAACAATATAAAAATAGTAATAAATTTTGTTTTAATAGCTTGTTTTGTTGGTCGTTTGATAGATGACATAAATACTTTGGTACTGTATTTACTCTACATTTGTTTATTAATATACTTTAGTTTAAACAAAAATTTGTTGAAAAATAATTTTTTTATTTTTATGAGATAGAAGTAAGGTTACCTACACCATTTTAGAGAAAAAGATCAAATTATCCCTTATCTTTGAGTTAAGAATCAAAATAATCCTTGTTTTTTAACATGAAGCACAAATAATCCTCTATGTTTCAAGAATTGGTGCACACTTTTGATATACTTGAAAATTTTCATCTATTTTTTAGCGAAAAACTTTAACACCATTGCTAACCAATCTTCCCCTCCTCTTCTCCCCTCATACATCGTACCCATATTGCATAAATTCATAACTTAATTTCACTTCATAAGACAAATAAAATCAATATAAAAAGGCCCATATTTGGATCTACAGAGAACAATGAAAAATCTATTGTGAAATTAAACTTATAAGGATCTATATAGAAATCAACTGTGAAATAAAACTTATAAGGATCTACACAGAACAATGAGAAGTTCAAACAAGCATGCGAGGCATTTTACTGATTATTCCAAAAAAATATACAAAATATAGCCAATAAAGTCCGTGATAACTTCCAAATATACATGTTGAACTCTTTCAGATTCCATTACACATTGTTGTCTCGATTTTAAGGGTATGACATAATCAAATACTTAGCAGAATGTCGACAAATTCATCCACACCTCTGCCATACAACACTCACGACCTACTCCGCAAATGCATGAAGCAAAACATATGAAGTTTCTAGGAGAACAATATATATATATAAGTTCAAGTACAACAGACATGCATGTCAACAGAAGTTCAGTAATATCAATCAAGTCGACAGAAAAAATTAAAAATTAGACTTACAATTTTAGGACTTTGTAAATATCAAGAAATGCTACAGCCAATAATGTTGCAGCAAATCATATGCTAACTGAGATACATGTCTTGACATCAATGAAGCATTGAATCAAAGTGTTGTAGGAAATAAGAGTTGGATTTTGTAAGTTTTCAAATACATGATCGAACACCTTTGAATGCAGACACCTTATAAGCTTTCATAAAACTACTAAAAGCAGTTGTCCTTTGATCGAACACAAACTTTGTGTGCAAAAAACTTGAATGCTGATCCTCCCAATTAAATTCAATTCGGAATTCTAGGTAGTGTGTTATCAACAGTGAGAGATGATCACCATAATTTCAAAAAATTAAAACAATTTAAAAAATGTTCTTCAAAAGTAAGGACATGCAAATGAATAAATTTTACTTCTTCAAATATGAGCCTTTTTAGATTGATTTTGTTTGTCTAATGGAGTCTAATGGAGTGGAATTAAGTTATGAATTATGGAATATGGGTACTGTAGGATGTATGAGGGAAGGAAGAAGGGGAAGACGTGGTTAGCAATATTGTTAAAGTTTTCGTTAAAAAGTGGATGAAATTTTTTAAATATATAAAAAATGCACTAATTCTTGAAACATGGAGGACTATTAGTGCTCCATATTAAAAGATAAGGATTATTTTGATTGTTAACTCAAAGATTTTCTCTACCATTTTTCTGAGATCACATTCGCGAGATTATAAACAAGATAAAATATTTGGTCTCTAATATATAATAACCATAACACCCAGTAAAATAGTTGATTTGTAATATATTATAATCATATAGATAATATTAAAATTTTGTCTCTCGTAGAAAATAATGTTAACGCTGTTGAATTCAACCTACCCCCCCCCCCCCCCAAAAAAAAAGTCTTACATTATAATTTATACCATATAATAATAGAGCCATTTTGATTTTTATGTTTAGTACATGTACTTTTTTTTTCCTCTCAAAATTCATGAAGCAAAGTCAATAAGAGGCTACTACAATTTGTGTCGTATAGTTTCAATTCTTCATAAATTTCAAAGAAAGAAATATACGCGCAAATTTTAACCCATAGCTAGAGAACCTAAGATTGTTTGATAAGACAAAAAATAAAATTTCATGCAGCAATTTTTCTTTTGGTTGTTGCCGTCAATTTGAAAACCAAAACCAAAATAAAATTAAAAAAAATGGCCGTTGCTTCTTTTAATTTTGCTCTAATTAGTCAAAATTCTTGGTTATCATCTATTAAATTGTGGTTGTCAATTTTACTATGACTTGTCACAATTCAACTAGATGTTTCTTGAGTGCATCTAATATAGAGAAATCTAATATACGTAATTTTACCTGATACATACTTCAGTAATTAATTTCACTATTCGAATTCGTAATTTATTTATCATAAAAAGATAACTTTACGTTGCCCCAAAGCTTCTGTTTCAATGTTACATTCAACAAAGTTACCCTAAAGAAAGATTAATAAATTATTTGTTATGGCATATGTAAAAGCAGCAAAACCAATATTGTAAAGTCATAATAATTACTCCATTGGTTATCATGTGAATCCCAAAAACACTTTAACAATTATCAAGAATATTGTGCACCAATTATTGGTGAAGAGCCCCAAATTTTCTCTTAAAAAATAATAATAATTCTAAAAATATAAATAAATTAGAACATGTCAACATGGTCGTAAAATATAACTAAATAACTTCATCGCCGAAAGTTGCAAATGCCTTCAAATCTTATCAATTATTTAAAAATTTATCTTATATTTCTGGAGAAATAAACTAATTAATAAAAAAAACAGAAATATTTAGTCATAAATACCTGGTGTACAAATAGTAGTTGTCTCCATGCATTGACTAATTAAGGGTTGACTAATGTGGACGGTTGTAATTAAAACTTTAAAAGACAAGTCAACTGATCTGACGGATAGTAGGTGGACAAGTTTAGACACAAAAACAAAACCATACTATGTAGCACACAATAATTCAATTTTAGTAAGACTCGAACAAGAAACATATAACAAGTCTGATAAAATAAAATAATACTACATTACTTTTCCAATGTTCAACAAATTAAACAAGCTATTTACCAAAATAACCTTGAAATTAGGCAATCGTAAAATTTTGATATTGCTTGTTCATAGACAAACCTTCAAGGTCAAAGTAAACGTTTTAGGCTTATCTGCTCATGAGGATGGCAAGCAAAGTCAAAAATTTAAGATCACACATATTCAAGGTCATTGGTTATAGTTTCTTCGCTTAGAAAGAACTACACCTTAGATTTGCCTCAAGCCTTGGCCAATTAAAGTCGAATGATCTGTAAAAAAAATGAGTTAGAACAAAAGATTTTTAATTAAAAATGAAAGGATTTGTCTCATTAATTCCATCACATATCTAGTCGTTATTCATCTTATAATTTTAAGTACCTTAAATATATTTATCAAATTTTGATAAGATTAAACAACATATCAATCAAGTGAAATCTCAAAAATGAGATCTATAAAAACTAAATTGTACGCAGATCTTACTACTAACTCATAGAGATAGAAAAATTGTTCTCGAAAAACCCTTCTCTCGAATTTTGATGAGATTAGATGCGAAAAAAAATATTAGTAGACTTAGGCGGGTGCACCAAGGCAGGTAGGACCTTTACGCATATGGGGCGCTTAGTGCTTGGTGTTAGGAGTAATATGAGATGAGGATTTTATGGGAATGTTTACAAACAAAGAGAAAAAAAATATATTTATACAAGAATAAAGAATGTATGTATTGAGAATACCCACATTCCACTAATATTTTTATTTTTATACTATAGTTTTTGTAGGTTGAAGAGGGAGACATAGACAGTAATGCAAATCTTTGACCGTTGACTTCTCATTACCCCTTTGAGATATTTTTATTTATTTACTCGTTGAATCAATTTTTAACATCTCGAGAACAAGGAGATTTTTATATTTTACTTTAATTAAAAAAAATATTATTATTAAAAAAATATGAAATGAAAAGACGTGAATGTGTAGTGTTTAAGTTGGCAAGCCAAGTGGGAATTATCATCTATCCCTCAAATCCCTGCTCTCCTATCTTGTCCCCCATTATTCCAGCCTTACGTATTCTTATTTATTTATTTTAACTGTCATTTTAATTTATTTATTTATCTTGTAATAATATTAGATTATTAGTAAAATGTAGTAATGTGTGTATAGTTTCATAATGGACATGAACCTTGATCGGAAGAGTTTGTTTTTTGACTATGTCAGTTAGAGATATATTCAAAATTTTAAGTTTTATGGATTTGATGTTTAAGGTTTTACGCATTAAGAAGTCATTCAGTAGCTGGCTGGAGTACGAGGTTCAACTTTTAGGCTTTATGTATGAAGGAATAATTTACATATTGCTTTATTTCAGGTTTATTAGTTATTTACGTATTTATTTTATCTTCTATTCTATATAAATTTATAAATATATTCTGTCATAACTTGTTTATGAATTAGTTATGGGAGTTTTTGACTTTCAAGCATTGTATTAATTTGATACATAAATAACTTAGCTCATAATCAATTAATAAACGTGATACTATAATTTATATAGAATTCAATACGTGCAGAACTCATCTTCAAACTAGCTATCAAATGAATCGTTTAGTTGGTACGATAGCATAGAGAAAGATATTCCATATATTGGAATATCTTGGAACGTATAATAAATATGAATAACCAACCTCAATATAAGATTATCTTATCATATATTTTATCCTGTTTTATTATCCTTATCGTATCCACCCACTAAGTAAACCCCTACCATCATGATAGTTTTAAAGTTAAAGAATCTTTACCTACTCATGTTTGTAAATAGAATTTTAATTTGTTATGCTACATATTGAAAATATTGAATTCAGATTAATTTATTAAAAATATTGAATTTAGATTAACCTAAATATTGCATATACGTTTTGAGTTGAGCCAAAGACATTTAACCTATTAAGATTTTCATGTATTTTTTTCATCTACACATCACAAATATGAAATTTTATTGGTGCACGTTCAATAATTAATGGGTCTAAATTCGCCCCTTTTGCAAACACTATAGGACGCCAAAATCGATGTGGTCAACATTTAGGCTTAATGTAATTATAATCAAGATCTTACTCGAGCCCCTCTTACATATTTTCAACACACTAATATTACTTATACAATTTGATTCTTTTACATTAAGATTGATTAGTATTATCTCTTACCCTACTTTTAAAGTACATTTCTTCCTTAATATCAGTCAGGTGCAGAGCTACTTCTTTGTTGGGGAGTTCATCCCGAATTTCATTCGATAAAAAATTATATTATTTATACATGATTAAAATTATATAGTAGATGTCCAATCCTCTTCAACTAGTGTAATGACCCAACCCCTAGTGATATTGTCCACTTTAAGTCTACGCTCGTATGACTTTAAAACGTATCACTAGTAGGTAAATGTTTTGCTTATATACCCAATATTTCTATTGCGTTTTTGCCAATGTGAAACTCCTCATCTTTAGAAGAATTATTAAAATCAATTCGTATGACTGTCTTTTTATATTTTAAATCCTTAATGACAATTCTAATTCCGTCATCAAATATCACCCATCGTGGAATGATATGTATGGATAGTGTTTTTAAACCTCAAATGAAAACACGTAGTGCGTGGTTGTCAGAGAGGATGTGATTATTATACAGTGCTAAGTTATGTTGTACAAATATTTACTTGTCAAGATTCTCTATATCCTGTAAAAAACAAACCACTTTAATTTTAATTTTTGTAGTAAAGGTAGACAAGAGGAATCACCTTTGTGCTCATCACATTGAAAAATTTTAGACTCTGAAAAAGAGATATATGATGGACTGATCAAAGTGTTGTTGTACTACTTCTGTAGTAATGATTTGCCTCATTGACATGACATTTTCATCATATATATCTTCTTAATTACACCCTATGTATAAAATCCGCTAATTAAAGAGACAAAAGTATTTTACTCTTTTTAATATATTTATTGTATAACAATAACATATCGAGTAAAATCTCATAAATGAAGTCTGAAAAGGATAAATATATACAAACTTTTCCACTGTCTCATAGAAATAATTTGTTTGTTGTATTATTTATATCTTAGGACAGATATATAGACTTATGCTTAATATATATGAATTGTGTTGAACCTGCAGTCCTAATTAAACATAAATAATCGTCCATCAAAATAAAATTTGTAAATGTGTGTGTATATATATATAAAGATATGATATACATAAAAATACATTTTTAAATACAAACTAATGTAGCTGTATGTTTTGTATTGTTGACTAGCAAATGTAATTATTTTATCCGATGGATTAAATATGTAATTTGTCCATGGTATATCCACCACCTTTGGTGGGGGTGGAGGGGGGGAGCAGCTAGGAAGAAAGAAAAGTTTGTTTGTATCTTCCCATGCAACATTTTCTATTAACGTAAATGACAAAATGCACGAGCACGTAAAGTACAAGTTGCTCAAAGGAAAATCTTGATCTCATATACCAAGTTGGACCTATAATTATAATGCACAAAGTACCATCTTGTTGCACGAGCAAATCCCTCTACCAATCCTCACATGGATTGCGATGAGATGATTGAGATTTCGTTACTCATAATCAGATATGATTGCGATGAGATGATTGAGATTTCGTTACTCATAATCAGATATTTGAGATCCAAACTTTATTAATGAAATTCTTT
>JAOTQR010000097.1:22846115-22857959 GCA_025774065.1 Solanum ossicruentum | reverse complement strand
GCGCTTCTTTCAATTGTGAAGTAACAGTTAGTCAATGCAACTTTCGACGCTCATCATGGGTCATCCGGAAACAGTCGTGCTATGTTTTTAAACATAGGGGCCAGACTGCGTACATATGACCCCCCTTACCCCGCAATGGGCGGGAGCCTTTGAGGCATTGAGGTAATGTTGAATGTTGAATGAATTTATTTTAGAAAGTTGAGGTATTTGGCTAGTTTTGCCAGAAAAATAAGTGTTCCAAACGATGAAAAGAAAAGTTTATCTTCCCTTAAAGTGCTTTTTGAAAATTTAGTCAAACATAATTTTTTGCTTTAGCATTATCAAACGAACTTTTCTCTCTAGAAAAAGTAAGTAAAGAGGTTGTTAGATTGTAATTATGATTTTAATAGTAACAAGTATGAAAATGTCCAAAAGTTTGATTAATTGAGGGGTCCTAATTAACACCGAAAAAAAAACCTTTGTAAGAAAGTTTTCCTAAATAGGAAAGAAAGGATTAATTAACATAATGAATAATTATAAGTGGGTGGGGGACGTTATAATGGTTATGGACTAGGTTTAGTTGAAGGCGATAGTAGGTTAATAAATTAATAAAAGTTAGCAATATGGAGGACCTTGATTGTGGCCATAAAATCACATGCTAGCATCAATAAAATGAGTTTGTCCCTCACTTTTGGAGGTTAGGATTAAAGGGGGAAATATTATATGGGAGGTGTTGAATTCAAGTCCCCTAATACTATTCAATTATTATAGCCTAGCTAGCATGTACGATAGGGATACACATTTTTCTCCACCTTTCGTATGGTGTTCGACATTTGTATTAAAGTTCGAGACAAAATTTGAGAACACTTACTGGTGGAGCTATCTTATTAGATGATCTGAATCTCTTTCGATGAAATTTATTGTAAAAATCCATTTTTAAATAAAAATTTCATACCGATAAAATACAACAGAGATGTTGGATATATAAGTAAACAAACTTTACCTACTAGAAACACGTTTTAAAGCCTTGCGGATCTACGCCCAAAGTGGATAATGTTACTAACGGCTGAGTCGTTAGCACCCTTGACTTTACATGGTGTTTAAGAAAAAAGATAGACTTTTAAACTTGTGATCTCAAATCATTCTTAGATATTTATGTGGCTGAGAATCATTTCATTAAGAGTAAAAGGAGAATTTTAAAGATAAACTATTTCTGATTAGAGTAAGGTGACATTCCCTTTGGGACGGATTAAAAAGGAAAGCGTGCTACATAAAATAGAACAGAGGGAGTAATAGATAGTAAACTCTCTTCGATTAGTTCGTATATCTACTTCTTGAAATTGAAATTTCATATCCCCTTAAGGAAACTCCTAACTCTACCACTAAGAATATCAACGTCGTTGTATGTCTATGCCTCAATTGAACATATATATGCATATATATTCAATTATGAAGATTTATTATATATCAGCTTAATTAATTAAGATCATTATAGATCATAAAGTCTCATGTTGGGAGGTTAAACACTCTATAATCATTAATAAAGGCGATTTATTTCTAAGATTCAAATTTGAATTATGTTATTAAAGAGGAAAGAGTATTTTTTCCACTTTAGCATAGCGGATAAACATTATTTAAAGCAGAAAACATGACAAGATAGATTAGAAAGTTGGACTTATTTGTTGAAAGAAATAATAATAATAATAGTTAGTGCTACGTACTAATTATATATATTATTAATTAAGAATAAAGGATGACACTAGCTATGATTCCCAAGGTCCATCCTTAATCACAAAACACAAAGGTTAGATTCCCCACTTTCCATAGTAAAATCTTGTTTATGCTCCCTAATCTAAACACAAATAGTAGGCTAGTGATGTAGACAATAGAAGTTTAAAACTTTAAAAGTCCAATCCAAATTGATTGGTTCATGGAGATTAAACCTTTTAGCCCATCCTTTCTTGTCCCCCCTTTAGCCCAACAAATTGGGCCCATTTCATGAACTTGACCACCCAAAAGTATCTATCTTTTTTTCTTTTAAAACAATGAAAAGATAGAAAGGTTAAAAGGGGGGCAAATACTTGTGCCCACTTTTTATTACTATTTTCTATGGTTTTGAAGATAATTAGCTTAGGATTTAGTAAATAGTAATGGACCAAGCAACGTGGGGAACACATTCATGCAGAAATTGAATTATAAACTAAACTTATTATGTTTTAGTTTCAATTAAATTGGAATTGATTAGAAAATTGAACTATTTCTCAATTTGTGCATGTCATTCTTGCACATCAACCATTGCTAATCTTCTCCGTATTGTTCAAATTTTATGGGATGTGTTGAGATATAAAGTCCCACATTGATGGTTAATGGAATGGGTGGTCTCCTTATAAGGTTTAGGCAATCCTCCTCCCTTTTGAGCTAGTTTTTGGGGTGTGAGTTAGGCCTAAGACCCAATTTCATCATGGTATCAGAGCAGGACCAGTCTCACCCAACATTGGGCTCCAAAAAAATTGTCCACGCACCAAATGCTAAGCACTGGGCTTAGACAATCCTCATCTCTTTGAGCTAACTTTTGGGGTGTGAGTTAAGCCTAAGACCTAATTTCATCAGAATGTCTTCTAAAGGATATCGATCAGTTATATACATCATTAGCACAAATAAATTTTATACTTTCAGAATATGAAAAAGCAAAAAATAAGAAATCTTGACGACTCAGACATTGTGGAGTTCTTCCCCGTATTGAAAGTGAAAAAGCTTTTTGTAGACGGTTGGGATCAATATTTTATCCCAATATTATTTTTATTAATTGTAGCAGGTAATTTATTTTATTCTCACTATTATAAATATTTTTTGAGCGAATTAACGACATATATAAAGAAATAATACTGACAAAATATATAACTTAAAACTCAATTAAACATTATGAAGTGTTTTATTTCTGTGTGTTGAGCAATGAGATAAAACAGATATACACTCCATTAGAAACAGTTACAAAAGCAAAGGAAAAATGTGGTGGACCAATTGTTAATTTGGGTATTGTTGGATTGTCTGGATAGTGGTTCTCAAAGTATGGAGGGATATGTAATAACCACAATTTGTCCCTCTTCTTTCATTTCACAATAATTAGTATAATATAGTTATTGCATATACAATATCTATTTATATGTTATTGCAAAATAATTCTTCATTTCCTAATTTAGTTGAATGTTGGTAGGAAAAAACATAGGGGGTATAGTATTGTCTATTTACAAGTGCAATTAATTGGAAAAAACATGAAGAGAGAGTAAGGATTTGTTATGTCTCTTAATCTAGTATGATATTGGATATTTATTTCGAAACTCGATTAATATACATGCTTTAGGATGTGTTATTTTGAGTTTAAATTAAAGCTATCACTCTACTAAATGTGACTCTATTTGGAGTCCACGTCTAAGACCTTTGGGGAGAGAATGAAGGAGCAATTATTATTCCATCATAATTTTTAGGTATAACAAAATTCGGACTTTTAAAAATCTTAGTCTGCCTCTATAGTATATGAAAACTGCATCACGGTGAATAAGGTCGGTCAATTGATTTAAATAAGTGCAAAATATCATAACCTGATATCTTTTTCAAAGTAATTATCGAATTAAATCTACATTGACCTAATAGATAGTATAATTCCTTGGGTATTCTCATCACTCACACAAAATTACAGCTTGAGTTTGTAGAAGGGTCACAACCCATACTGCGCGATATGAAGTGACAATTCTAATACAAATACTAGTTACTGCTTCCACGATTTGAACTTGTAAAAATTATTTTATTGTTGCTCCAGAACGCTCCATCTGTTAGTGATTGAAAAGACTTTAGTCATAACATTTGATGTGATAGAAATGTATAGGTTATGAGAATGTAGACATTTGAGGGTTTTTGCCTTGTCATATCCCATTCTATCTTTTCCAAACATAACAATACTTTTTGCACAATAATTTGTTCTTTTTTCCTCTGGAGTTTTTCGTAGACACGCACTACTACAATTCTGTAATAAAGACCTCTAATTTTGTCATGGTTGAATATGTTTGTATGGGCCCATATGGCCCAGTTACGGTCAATCCAACAGCTGTACATGAGCCCAAACGAGGGCCCATAATATCCTATGTTTTTTTTTTCACGTGGGATAATAATCTTTTTATTTCTTTTTTCTAAAAAAAAAATGGAAGAAGGGTTATATGAATTCAGTCCAACAAATTTCAGGTGGCCATTGGAATATTCAGATGATTGGCCTAATAAAATTTGTTTGAGGGAGCAATAGACTGGCAGATACAATATATATTTGATGGCAATTTTAAAGAGTAGTTGATACAACAACAATAACTGGATAATCACATAAGTAAAGTTCGGAGAGGGTTGAATTACTGTTTAAATTTACCTTTAGTCAAAAAAAAATAAATACTGTGTACGTAATTTTACCCTAAAAAAGGGTGAATAAATTGATTTGATGGATCCTCGACTCATATAAAACATAACACAAATCAAGTATATAAAGTGGACTCTAATTCAAAATTTAAAGTTCATGGCAACATAATTCAAACCCTTATAATAGTTCTTTCTTTTGATTTTGATAAATCAAAAGGTAATTTTTTTACAATGGACTTAAGAAGAAATTAGAAAATGAGAGAAGTAAATATCTAGATTCTAAATTAGAATTTGTATATATTTAATAAAATTTTTAATATAAATACATATAAATACATAACCTCAAGTGTGCATCTGCCCTAGAATATAATTCTCTTTTTTCCGATTTACGTGAATGTGTTTTATTAGCCATGAAAATAAAAAAAGAAAAAAAGACTTTTAAATTAAAGTCTAAAACAAGTTTTTGATTGAAAATTCTACAAAGAAAACCATTTCTTTAGAAGTAAAATAGTTCTTTAGAATCAAATTGTTACTACATATTAAAATATGCTATGTTTGGAGGGAGTTAAAGAAAAAATGTCATATAATTCGAGACTGGGAGAGTAGTAATATTGTAATAGTAGTAGTGGTAATAATACTATCCACCAAAAAATGTGGCGTAGTGGATGGGAGTATTCTTTCTTAAATCAGAGATCATAAATTCAAACCCTACACAACATAAATTCGATATAGTCAAACTCCAATACGAACGTAAAATAAAAAATAGTAATAAAAATATAGTATGAAGTTTCTGGAAATCACACACATTAAAACAGCCCCCACAGTCCATTCCCAAAAAAACTTAAAGTGCTTTCCAACTACACTTGATGCAAAGAGATTACATAACAGTGTTAATGGTGTAGAGTAGACCAAGTTCCACCACAATGGAATGTTCAAGACCTTCCCTCCACAATTTTGTCATTTCCATATATTGGACAAACCAATACACAAATATCCTCAACTTGTCTTTTCTTTTTCCTACATAATCTCACTTAAAATATTGTTGGATATATCATCATATGTCAGGGTCAACAATTTCTTAAGATTTTGTGGTATATGATACTCAAATTTTCACAACTGATAAGCCCATCTTACCTCGATCTCTGTGAGATAGTGGTAAGACTTACGTACATTTTATCATCTTCAAATTCTATTTATGAGATTCCACTAGGTATATTCTTAACGTTATTGATAAAGCCGCCATCTTACTTTAATAAATTACAAGTGAACCTAAACTTGAGAGGTATACTTTGTATAACAATATAAGTCAAAACATTATTTGTTGTAGTATATATACACTAAATCTTGAATACTTTTGGTGAAATATATAATTTCTTTATGAAAGAGAGAAAACATGGTATTATTTGAAATGTTTTATTTTCTAAAGGGTCACTGTCAATTGACAAAAAAACTTGAAACTTTTTACTTATGAGTCGAGTATTTGGAATTACTCACATTTAACAGAAATTTTTTTTATGTAAAATGGTAAATATTGAATGATTATTATGTATTTTATCTATAGTATTGTTGAATTACTGATGGATTTTGTGTTGAAGGTTTTGGGAAACAGCCTCTCTACCTCTATGAGGTAGCGACAAGGTCTGCGTACAATTTACCATCCCCAGACCCCACTTGTGGGATTTCACTGGCTATGTTGTTGTTGTTGTTGTTGAATTATTGAATATGAGTACAATTTGATTAGTTTTGCTAGAATTTATATAATTAGTTTCTAATTGTATAAATTTAGAATTTATGTATGCTTTCCCTAGTTATTTGTATACAATTTGTTTATACATTTGATTTGTACGAGTTATGAAAAAGTCATTATTGTATATACATAATTTGTATATACTTACTATGTTTGTATATTGACAAGCGAAATATATAAACAGGAACGAATATGTATAGCAAACAATACTATAGGTATAGAGCGTAATTTTGCAAATTATAACTAAGGAGTATAAATGTATAACTAAATTATTTCTCTTTGCTATTTATGGAATTTACCTTCTTTTTTTTTTTTTTTAAGTAATATGGACACTTACTTGTAACTTGAAGAACAATACCTAACCCCAAAGATGTTTCAAAAACTTCTCAATTACTTTGGACTCACCAAAAGCTGTACCAATTTTAGCCTATAACATTACCAAAGGCCCAAGTAATGCTATGTTTCAAGTATATGTTGCACATACATTAGGTTGAGACCACTGTTATTCATACAAACTTGAAACCCCAAAGCCCATTATGTTTTGTAAATGGAAAAATTATGCGAATAAGTAAACACATATTAGTTAATTAGTTAACATAGTTATAGTTTGAATTAACTATAAATATTGTGTATTGTATAGCGAATTATACAAACATTATGCACGAATTGTATAGCAATATACAAACGCTATACAAAAAGTCAAAAATTACAAATTGTATAGCGAATTATAGAAACGTATACAAAAGCTGCTATAACTATAGATATGAAATGTAACTACTCATATTATAGTTATGGAGCATAATTAGACTTTATATGTTTGCCATTTATGAAATTTACTCTTTGTAAATTGTTAGAGGAATTTTTGTCCACACGTCTAAAGTTGTTTAGAAGTATATTTTTACGCATTGCAACTATGATTTAAAACGATAATCCTAAAGTCGTTATTTATGCACTTGGGCCTACTGCTAGGACCATTGGGCTCTTTGAAGGTGCAATCAACCCATCCACATAGAGTAGATGGGCTTACTTAGGGAATAACCGTTACAAGAAGCCCAATTGATGAGAAGTACCAAAATAAAAGGCGCTCATTTTTAAGTAATTTTTTGTCTTTCGATTTCTGTTATTATTTGTTGTTTCTTATATTTTGACTATCATATTACTTCGTCCTAGGTACTACTGTCTTGTTATTACCAGTTGTTTTTGTTACCATTTGTCAATTTCTTTCCAGATTGCTTTGGACGATTTTTCTCAAGTCAAGATTTATTCGAAAATAAGCTCGCTACTTCTGACGTTACGTTAGTGGTTGACTTTTTTACTTGTTTCAAGTTGCTAGAGGAATTTTGGGAATAAATTTGAACAAAATGTCTGGAATATATAATGGGCTTGACGTCAATGATGACAAATGTAGAAATTAAAGTTGTGATAAACTTTCATCATGATTTATAGAAAGTTGCATTTGTGCATAAACTGATAATATCAAAAGAAAAATCCCAGTTAATTTGTTAATTATAAAACAGAAGACCCACAACTTTAATTATTTTTTAAAATGTAGTTATGTTTGTACGATGATGCAACAATGAGGTAAGCCTCTCGACCACCCCTGTGGTTTTCACGTTTGGGAAAATTTAGTAAATGCTAGCATTGTTTGTGCTCTAACATTATGAAGGTAGCTGAGCTGTCTGTTTCAAAAAGAATGATCTAGTTTGATTTGACATGACGTTTAAAAAAATAAAAAGAATTTTTTAATTTTATTGTTCTAAATTAAAGTTATGCTAAATATACTGAAATGTCCTTTAATCTTGTGGTCTGAAACATGCTACATGGAAAGTTAGAGATTAAAATTTTGAAAATAAAGAAAAATATGTCATTATTTTTCAAATGAAGAAAGTATATTTTAGTTTTAAAACATAGCAAAAAAATTAGTGCACATAATAGTAGTGAATATATTGTATTTGTATGTATAATGTATAATTGTATATACTCTTGCGTATATAATATTCTTACAGTGGAATATAATACATTTGTGAGCATAATAATAGTAAAAATATGTTGTATCCATATGCATAGTAAGTGTGACTATATATACACTCACATATATTTGTATAATACCTCAAATTATCCTATGTTAGGTATGAAAAGAAAGGGTTATTTATTTGATTTAGACAATTTATTAAATTATTTTAGTAACTTATGGAGGAAGAATTTCGAGAAAATTTGAAAATTAGTGAATTAAGTCAATTTTAATTATGTTCACTTCTCATTGGTCAGCTTAATTTTGGCTTGGCTTCAAACTTTTTCCCTTAATTTATTTTCTTAATTGGACTTCAATTAATTAGGATAAAGTTACTTAAAAACTTATGTCTTCTTTAAAATATCTTGAATAGTTTCTCTATATTGAGTCCCTTTTTCAAGAAAATATAAAATAATATGAATACTTAAATAAGTTTAATTTTTTATTAGATCATAAAAATCTACTTTCTGAAGATTTTTTTCTTCTCTTCGGAATCAAAATCAATAACGACAATTCAATAGTTGACTCATTGAGATATCGAATTTTTTTTTTTTACAAGTAAAATGCATATCTAAACACAATTTTAACTTTCAAGTAAATTCTATTTTTAAACTTCAATTTATAAACTGTTTTTTACCTTCAAATTTCTACTAGATCTAGGTCCACACGCCTACTTAAAAAAGAGTCAATTCTTTTTTTTTTTTTTGGAGAATGGGTCAATAGAGTAATATTTAATAAATATCATATTAAAAATTAGAATGGAAAGAATAACATGTGTATCACTTTTTTTTAATACTTCCACACACCCTAAACATGGCGGTTAAAAGATAAAAATTTCAAGTCAATGTTGACATGTAAGATTTTTTTTACGGAATATTTGATAAAAGTAGGACCACGATAAACCATTAATATATATATATATAGTATAGTCAATTACAAATGTCAACCAACCTGAGGGGGTAGAAACTTATATATCTAAATTTTTCATTCGATATTGAAATTTTACTAAATTTGGATCATTTTTCGAATGAATCAATTCTAATAATGAATTTTTAATAATTTTTTTTATTCTCAAAGACTCAAATTTAAAATCACTAGTTAAAAACGGAAAAATCTCATACATTTCAACACTAGAAATATATTTGGTGATAGGACACCTCCTACAAGTCAATTTCTTTTGTTCACATTAGAAATACTTATTAATGGTTGAAAAAAATGGTGGACTTCCTTTTAACTTGGCAAATTCAAATAAGTCATTTAGTAATAATAGATTAAAAGTCAAACAATTAAAAATTAAATGGAGAGACAGTCGTACAAGGCATTGAAATTGTTAGTCAAATAATGTCAATATCAAAAACAAAAATTCTTCCCTAAATAAATATCTTGTGGGGGTGCATTTGAAGCCATTGCACTTAAAGTAAGTTGATATTATCAATAATATTCAAATATACAAATATTTAATTAATAGGGACTACGCAACTTCTTTAGTTTTAGCATTTCTATATAAGTTGTGCAATTAATTGCACTTTATAAATGTTAAAATATATAGAATAAAGCTTCACTAAATTTCCAAAAAAAAATCAAGTTAACAAATCAAAGTGAAAGTGAATGTCACTTAACTTTGATGTATACATAGGATATATGTCTTATATTCGTTGTTTAAATGGGAATATGTGATAGATACTAAACAACAACAACAACATTACCTTATTGCCTCAAAGGCTCCCGCCCATTGCAAGGTAAGGGAGAGTCAGATGTACGCAACCTGAACCCTATGTTTAAAACATAGATCTAGTGTTTCTGAATGACCCATGATGAGCGTCGAAAGTTGCATTGATTAACTGCTACTTCGCAATTGAAAAAAGCGGAGACAGTTTAAAGAGTCATTTTGCTTTATTCTATCATACCCCAAAACCAAAAAATAGTAAATCCTTGACTTCATCTGATTGTACAAATAATATTTGATAAATACTTGAAATTTTTAATCGCGTTACGTTGAACTGGCCTAATATGTTCTTTGTTACAAAATTTTACCCATCTATGTTTTCACCTGGCCAAACATATTTTTACCAAGGTTAAGAAATTAAGGAGATGGAAATGCACAATAATTAATGATAATTATTAGGTCATAGAAAATATTACTATTGGTTTGGTATACACTCTTGAGTGCCTAGAAATTTTTACCACCAAGAAAATATATATGTATTCACCCCCACTAATGACCTTGATGATATAAATCACCAAAACTTAAATTATCGAATAGAATGAAATTGATACACAAATCGAACTTTAAAAGTATGATATTTGTCATGGCATTATTGATATGGTATACAAATTGAGTGTTGATAAATTTTTACCATCAAAAAATCATGTCATAATCCCACTAACTTTTTGTCTAAAATTTTCTAGTTCAAGTAAAATTTTCTCCTATTTATGTGCTTATTTAGTTTGTAGATTCCTAGTAGGGGTGGCTACATATGGAGGTACACGAGTTCACATAAATTCATGCACTTTTTGATAAATACAATATGTATTTATTCTCTTAAAATTTTAATATCTTTGATTTTGATATGTACGAGTTGATACATTTATTCACCGGAAAAAAAAGTAAACCAAGAAGAAATTCAATAAAGGTCAATGAATAGAAAAATAGTCGTCTAAAGCACGCATGGTAGGTAAGTGCAATTCTACTAAAATCATGTAAAATTAAAGCTTTGACATTATTTCAATATGGTAATTAAGTTCATGATGGTATATATACTAGTAGTAGTATATTTGTGAGTGGGGTACATGTATTTCTAATTTGCACGTGTTACTTTTCACTTGACATAGATAATTAATATTATATTTTTTATCATATAAAGAGACGTTCGTAACGTTAAGATGTGCAAATGATTTGAGAAGTAACTTATGATTTTCCTCATATGAATAAATATGATTGATGATCATATATAGTTGAAATTCAAGTTAAATTGGACAAAATGTATATGAGTACCTAGTATAATTTTACCATTAGTATACTCAATTGGCTCTTTCATGAGTTCAACGTAAAGTATGATTTAGTACTAGCTGAATTTATTATTCTGATTCATTCAAATTATATATGCATATGAAAATGACAAAAGAAATTATATTATATAATAACAAGATCTTACTAAAAGTTTTAACTTCGACGGCTTTAAATATTGAATTCCCTGATTTGATGTGTTTTGGTGGGTGGGTAGGTGGGGGGGGGGGGGAATAGTTATTACAGTGCATGCATTTGGGCCAAAATAATTATAAAAGAAATGGTCATCGATAAACATGTATGGTCAATGTATATTTCATATATAGTTTTTGAGTGTATCGTAATATATATTTAGTGTATAGTGTATGTATAAGTAATCTGCATTGTATAGGCAATACATACTTTCTATGACTTTTGACAAGTTATATTGCATAATGATGTATATTTTCTATAATTTTTTGGCTTTTTTTAATGTAAATAAAAGAGGACTATATGTGTTATAAATAAATTAGTTTTTTTTTTGTGTATATATATATATATATTTAAAATTATCCCTTTTTCCCTCTAGAATAATGTAACTTTCGAACCTAGTTTTTTTTAATATCTAATTTAAATAACAAGAAAAAATATCTTGATGAGCGAAATACATCATGTTGAGTGATTATAATTTAAGAAGTATATAACAAAACATATCTACATTAT
>JAOTQR010000097.1:22828169-22846015 GCA_025774065.1 Solanum ossicruentum | reverse complement strand
ATTCAATAACTGATTTCAAGACTAGAAACCGTGACATAAAGATTATACTCTCTTTATTTTATTTTATGTGATATTATTTGACTTGATATGATGTTTGAACAAAAGAAAAATCTTTTGAAATTTGTCGTCTAAAATCGTTCATAAATATTTATGTAATTAAAAATTATTTTATTAAAAATAAAATAATAATTTTAAATTACATTATTTTTAATTTTAAAAAGATGATATTTTTTAGAACATACGAAAAAAGAAAAATTATCACGTAAAATATGATAGAGTAAGTAAGAAAATAAATTTGTCATTAGATACTTAATTAATTAATTAATTAAATTAATGGATAAAGGCTTCAAATTGCTTTCCTTTGTAAAGGATGTGACTTCTTCCACTTGGGCCACCCATGTTCTAAAAGATTTATTTCCTCTTCAATTCAAAATGTCACTCTCACTTGCTCACACCTCACAAATACCCTCTCATTTTTCTTTTCTTATTTTTAACATTTAAAAATGAGGATGGGGATCAACAAAAATCTTAATAGATTAGTTAATTGATCGATTAAATTTTTATTATATTAATTATAGTTTACTTCTTTATTTTATAATAATTTTAATAGATGTGATAGAATTATATAAACTTTTTATTTTGTTGGTGAGAATTTAATTTTTCATTCTTTTATTTCCTCCTTTATTTTTTCTTTTTCGACCCCTATATTTATTATTCAATCAATCTCGGATGGAGCCAAAGATTCATTATTTTTTGGCTTTGGAATATGATGGGAATGACTCTTTAAACTGTCTGCGCTTCTTTCAATTGTGAAATAACAGTTAGTCAATGCAACTTTCGACGCTGATCATGGGTCATCCGAAAAAGTCGCTCTATATTTTTAAACATAAGGGCCAGGCTGCCCATATTCGACCCCTTTTACCCCATAATGGACGGGAGCCTGAGTCACTTGGTAATGCTGTTGTTTGTTTGTTTGTTTGACCCCTATATTTATTATTTTTATCTTCTTAAAAAAAGAGGATGGAGATTGAAGAGAGACCATCACTTCATGTTGTTGACCTACTAGTATATTGTAGGTATTATATAAAAAAAACATATGTATCTTACTGGCCTTTATTTCCACTTGTTTTGTCTTCTTTTGTACCTCATATTTGCATCACCACTACATCATCATCCTCTCTCTTTTTACTTAAAGTTTTTTTATTTTACTATGCAGAGTGTAACTAGTAGTAAAGAATTTCATTCATCCTTTTTTTTTTTTTTTAAAAAAAATCTTATTACTTCTGCCCTTTTTGCTTTTTTGAGTGATTAAAAATATAATCTTAAAATTGAAAGCAAGAAATATTTATTATTCAAACTTTTCTTGTTAAGATATATAACAAAATGCAACGATTAAAGAAATTTGTGATTATATATTTTAGAGTACAAATTTACCAATTTAATAAGCCAACAACATGTAATTTTAATTTTGGAGCATTTGATAAGAGATGCAAAAATAATACTCCAAGTTATATTCCTTGTATGTCCAAAAAAATGTATTCTTCTTGACATATGTTATTAAAGCACAAATCTTATCTTTGAGCTGGGTATAAAGTCTTTTCTATTTTATTTTGGGAGATAATGAGTAAATCATGATGTAACGACAAAATTAAAACCCTTACTTAAAAAAGTTAAAATGTAAAAAAGTATAAATACGCGTGTGATGAGATTTAAAACATATGTATGTATATACACAAATAATAACAATAATTTGTACAGCAAAATTTTACAAACAAAATCTAGAGAGAGTAATGTTTTCGTTAGACCCTCAATTTATGTACACAAGTAAAAACTATGCGCGCAGACACACACACACAAAAAATTTATCAACGTATTATAATTTTGAGATGAGAGTAATAATTAAATAGATATCTTTAAACAAAAATAGCTTTATCATCCTTATCAGGATGCGATTTCATTCGTTGAAATTTAAACCTACCCTTGGTGTATAAATAATGAAATTGCAATCGCTAATTTGCGACTCCAATTTCTCATTTCTGTATTAGTAATTATTTCTTTTATTTTGAATTTTTTAAAATTTCTTTTGGTTGAAATTGCTCATTATTAGAAAATTATTAAATAAATGAATTGTATGCACGATCATATGTATTTTGATAGGATACATTAATATGGTAGCTCCAAATTAATTATGGTATAATTAGTAAAATACGGCGGATTCTACATAACTTCGGACAGCCGGAATATAAAGGAATTTTAGTCATCATAATCCACAAAAATAATGATGGTATTAGTAAATCTTTTACAATCATGATTTATTCTACCCCATTTCCTTCATAATATACTCTTAGGATCTTGAATTTTAAAAATGTGAAATTCTGCCAGAAAGAAATTATAAAGCTAATTATTAATGTTTTACAATCATGTTTTAAAAAGTTGAATTATAAATTAGCTAATTATTTAATAAGCAAGTTAATAAAACAATAACAACGTATCTAGTGGAATCTCATGAGAGAGTTGTGGGGAGCATAGGATGTATGCAACAGATCTTTCACTATCTTTGCAAGGTAGAGAGATTGTTTCTAATAGACCTTGGTCTCAAATGAAATGTAACCGATGTAGGGAAGCTGTAAGAGAAAAAAAGAGACGAGAAAATAGCAATGTATAAAGCAAGTGTAGCGACATATATGGATACACATTGGAGAAAAAGAATTTACGTGATAGTTGATACCTGAATAATTACTATTAGAAGTATGACAATATTCGACGACCTACTTATAACCATCTGCCCTAATCCTTAATTTTCATACTTTAAGTTTAAGTAAGGTCATGTCCTCAGTCGACTGAAGTAGTGTCATGTCCTTTGTAGTCACTTTCCCAATTCTTCTTTGGTCTAATTTTACCTCTCCTAGATCCTGTTAGGGCTAACCTCTAGCACCTCTCAGTGGCACAATATCGTCACATCTGCTCTTCACATGTCAGAATCATCTTAGTCTCGCTTTCTTCATTTTGTTTCTCACAAAAATTACTTTCACATTTTCTCGTATAACTCTATGCTCAATTATATCTTTTTAGTATGTCGACTTACTTATTTGGACATCCTTATTTATGCTACCTTTATATTTTGAACACAAATATTCTTGACTGACTAACAAGGTAACACATACAATAGTGCTGATCAAACACCACTATGTAGAGCTTACACATACACCAACAAACTATCCCAAAAAAAAAAGTTCTATAACAAATAAATATTATCTGATGATGATGCAAGAATTATTTACACTCATAATATATATTATTTAACGCTCTTATTTAATTAGGCCTCGTTTGAGAATTATGACTTAACCAACCAAAGAACAAGAATTATATCATTTTCATGAGACATTCTATTACTCTGTCCACCTTGTTATGTCTGTTGATAGTTGCCTCTTCACCAGAACACTAATAAAATAAGACAAAAATTAAGAATCATTACCTTCATCGATTTGCCATAAATGTCTATGATTAGTACTCCATGACTCCTCTCAAAATCTTAATCTCACATTAATGTATGTTAGTATATGCTCATGATTTCAGCATTTTTACTTAATTTACCCATACATAAATTAAAGAACCTAGTATGCTCCAAAGTGATTATGATTCCACCCATGCTTTAAATAAAATTTGATTATTGTGTTTTGAGGTAAACTTTGGTAGTAGCATTATTTTATGAACTATAACAATTACTTTATCTATCCTACTTTTTATGTGACATTTTTTATTTTTTGAGAGTCCGATAGCTTAAGTTTGATTGAAAATCTGCACGTGAAATCTTCAAAAATTTTAAATTGAAATTTATATAACTGTAAACTATGTAAAAAATATTATAAGTCATAACAATTGACAATCAAAAATATTTAAAAGATACTTGAAGAATTTAAATTAACAATAAATTTATTTAAATATCAAAACAAAAAACGTCACATATATTAAGGCAGATCAGTTACTACTATAGTAAACACCATGTAATTAATTGGTTGCAGGACATTTGCCCAATACCATAGCTGCCTATAGTGAAGGTTATTGTACTTGTAAACACACATGGTACGTATTAGGGGGGACAAATTTAATTCGTCCATAAAATCACGATCTACTTAATCAATTAAATTTTGAACAGATAAATAATCCATTTATTTTGTTAGGTTAATTTATTTTAATCCATTTAATTAAACGATTTTGAAATTGTGTTGGATATACATTTTAGATTGATCAACAAGAAATTTTGTCTAAATATAGTTATAAAGATATTTGTTTTATTTCGTATGTTATATATATAGTCAAAATGTAATTTAGAAGGAAAGATTTATCCAATTTATTTCAAAACAAGTTATTTTTTAACAGATAAATGACTCGTTCATTATTGATTCAATCAGTTTTGATATATCAAAATCAATTTTAATCTGCTCATTTGACACTTTTAATCTACGCAAGAAGGTGCTTTATTTATTTATTTATTTATGGTGAAATTTTTTTCCTTTTTTATTTTTCCTAAAGAATTTTGTGAAATCCAAAAATAAGATTTAAGTGATGGATGTAATGATTACAGGAAGAATGTTTTGCGTCGCTCTCAGGCTCTGACTCTTAGGTCTCCAGTGCGGACCCCACTGTATCCGCGCGCGCGCCAGCCGCGTGGACCCATCGTTGAACTGAAAATTAGACAAAAACCAAAAGTCAAAATGCGTAAATTAGCAATTACTCGTGATTTGACGCCGCCGATTTCTGACTACCAGAACCGGTAACCGGTCTTCCTCCACCACCTACCACCTTACTCCACCGCGGCAACTTAATTTTACGTAACAAAAATGAGAAGGGATTCTTTTTAATTACTAGTTTGTATTATTGAATTTGTAGTATTTTCATCCTCGAATTAGTGACAATCTTAAAAATATTTTTCTGGTTGACTAACTAAATTTAAATATGCCTCGCAGTATGAGTAGGGTATATATTTCTAAATTCTTGTCAAGTTAAGAACGTTTTAATAATTTTCTTGACTTTTTATTAGGAATTCCATGCTTCTACAAGTGTTTGAGATAATTTGTTATTATCTAGCATCAGTGGATATGTAATTTTAGTTAATTAATTAAGTAGATGAGTGTTTTTAAGATTATCAATAATTCGACTATGAAACAAATAATTTGTGCCAAGTTTAGAATTATTTTCAATACTTTTCTTTATCTTTTAAAAATAAAAAATAAGATTTACATATGTATATATCATCTTATTTTGATCCCACTTATAAAATTACTCAGGATTGGTGTTGTTGATAGGAGTAGTATTTTAGTTCTAATTATGTGGCCACACCAATATATTTTCTCTTTTTTCTGTTGTATGATTATGCCTTTTTAGGTACATGAGCCCCATATGCTAAATAGATACTAAGTTGGGATGGATAACATATAGGGTATACTGAATTAAATTTCGCCTAATTATCCAAAAGTGTCGTACGCAACAGTCTCACCTATGTGACAATCATCTCTTATTATAAGACTTCTTCTTTTAGGTTTGAAGCCAAAGGACAAATAAACAAAGAATTTAATATATTACAGTCTCTCTACTTCTATGATATAGTGGTAAGGTCTGTGTACATTCTAGACTCTTCAGATCCCACTTGTGAAATTTTACTTGGTATGTTGTTGCTGTTGTTTATCAAGTAAAAGGAAAATACAATCTCCATATTTATCAAGTCTCTTTTCTTATAAAAGAAAATATATGATTCTGTAAATGGAGGTTCTAACTTAGAAACATTCACAATATACTTTAAATGGCTTTGAGAATTTTGTGTAAGGAGAGAATTACGTAACATTTTGTGCAAATCTTTATTTTTTATTTATATTGTGTACTCTCATTTATACAGTAAAATTGCTTCCTTCTGTAGATACACATCAATTGTTCCAACCACATTAAATATTTGTGTTACTTTTAATATATTTCTCATTTGTTTTCATCGTCATCCGAGATTTGATTTGCTAAACTTCCGCATTCACCTTATTAATTTGATCATTCCAATGGCTTCTCATAGAACAAGCAAACTGTAGTGAGTTGATGTGTCAGCATCGTGTTATTATTTAATTTGAACCAAATAAAATGACATGATTATACCTAGCCAGTAGTCCATATATGATAAATCTTGTTGGACACTCCTTTTACGTTTACGTTTAAAGGATTCTCCTTTGTTGAGAACACAATATTGTGAATTATGATATTCATGATGATGGCAATTGGAAAGATACACTACAAAATGAGTCTCTAACATGTTTAGTTTTGATGAGGTTGATGAATATCATTATAATTATATCTTTAATGAGTAGTCACTCAATAATACATACATACTGGAGAAATGTACTAAACTCAAGGGGTGTGTTTAGTACCAAGAAGAATGTTTATCATGAAAAATGAATATAAGTTCAAGCGTTGGAAATAACCTTTGGTAGAAATGCAAGGCAAGACTGCGTACAATAGACTCTTGTGGTCGGATCCTTCGCATAACGAGAGTTTTAGTACACCGAGCTTGCCCTAATTCCATTCTAAAAATATTTATGTATAATTTAGATAAATATTATTTGCGTGGAGGGGTACGGAGGTTATGACTTATAATGGGGGTGAGGATGAAGATGAGTGTGTGTTGCAAGGTGTTGAATGTCATTTGTAGAACTTAGTTTTTTCTCTTTAGAGTCATTTTCCTTATTTTTAGAAAATATATTTTCTAGAGAAATGATTTTCAAAAAATTCATGCTAAAACTAGGTTGATTAACAATTCACAGATGAATAAATGAAAAATGTTTTCCTCCATATCAAATACACCTAAGTTTGTAACCATCAAATTAATTTTTTGATAAAATATATGAGATATCTAATTTTTTTAATTTAAAGTTTTGAATTCAAATTCAAAAAATATATTTATATCGAAAGGATACATTAAAATTTGTATGAGTCAAGATCCAAAGTAAATATCAAATATTGGACCAAAACTTTTTTAGAAAAACACTAAAAGGTAGGTGATGTCTAAGATTCACCTATCATGCTCTCAAAAGTTAAATTTATAGAGTTGTATTCGCCATTATTGAGGACATATAATTAATTAATAGCCTAATGGCCTTTATAAATATATATTTCAAAATAATAATTATTTTCCAAATTTAAGAATGATTTAACTTTAATAGCCTGCCTGGTTGTTTGTTGCTTCATTCGCTCATTTTTACTTGTTGCTATTTTACTTATTGAGGTTAAATTATATGAATTTTGACTAATATTTTTGGATATATTTTTTTATCATATTAACATGAGAAAGATTGCAACTTATAACATTTTTTGTATAGTTTTCAACCATCTAAATTTTACATTTTAAATATTATATTTAACTACTTCAATTTAACTTTGAAGTTCAATCAAATTGACCACAAGAAGCGAAATAATCACAAGTAAAAATGGATCGTGGGAGTATCAAAGATCAAACTCAAGTTGCTTGAGAAATGACAAAATGGACGGTCTTAGAAGGATATATTTGATGCTAAATTCAGAGTACATAATTTGGATGATGGCTTTTGTGAACTAAAATTTGTGGCAAAAGATATTTGAAGACATTGACTTCCACTACTAACCCAAAAAATGAAAATAAAATATTTTTTTTAAAAAAAAATCTAGTCCTTTTCTAGAACAGTGATAGCATTATTAATTTACCCCTCCTTTTTTGTTGGCTTAAAAAAGAATTTAGTCCACATCCAATCTATACATGTTTTATATAAACTCATTATTTATTTATTTATTTTTAGAAAAATCTAGTGCGGCTTGATTAATCATAGAATAATTAGAGGATAACAAAACTAAACTCAATTCGTCCAATCCATTGAAGTTTAACCCGTTCATTTATTAGTTTAATTCATTTCAATTCATTGAAAATTGAGTTGATATGCAACCTGAATTGACTCGAGAAAGATCTTGTTAAAATATTTTGAAAATACTTTTTTTAATTTGATATATTTTATATAGCCAGAATAAAGAAAAATATAATTTAATTAAGTACTAAAATGTTAAAAAAGAATAAATAAGTATAACTTAGTAAAAGTTGGATCGAGTTGAGTCTTGATCCACTATATAATCCACTACTCAACCCTTTTTAACCCTACTCATTTTGATTCATTCAAATTAGAGGTGACTTTGATCTGATCCGTTTGTTGTCTTAACTCATTGACTCGGCCCATTCAATTATTACCCTAAAGAATATAATGGAGCTCATGTTCAATTGAGTCCATGAGTAATAACAACAATGATATATTTTTAGCACATGGAGTTTGAAGAAGATAGTGTATATATATTTTGGTGTTATATATATATTTTGTGAAGATAAAAAAAAATATCAGGTTGTTTTTTATTTATCCTCGACTCAAATATTAATGATATTTATAAATTATAAACATCGACCAAAGATTATAGTGGTTTGTGACGTGTATGCTTTTGTCTATTACTATCAATGGGATATTGACTCGACAAGGTATGAAAAAGCTTATTTGGCATTGTTAGCTTTATTTAAACAAATACATAACCCTCAAATTGAAAAATAATTTAAAGTCAAAAGTTAAAGTGGAAGAAAATAAAAACATTAGTGCTCCTGACTATAAAAGATAATACTATTAAATTTAAAATATAAATACTTTATTCTGCAAAAATAAAATCAACATGATAAAATTAGCTCATGAAAATATAATTTGTTCAATTCGTTCGAGTTTGGTTTTGATAAATGAACTTATCCCATTTCAACCAAAATAATTTTATCCCACAAAAATTATGTTGATACGCGGTTAAATTGATCCATTAGTAATATTAATTACTCCTATGTTTTCAAAGAAAGTATTTTTTATTTGACATGCCATATAGTGTCATAATAAAGGAACAAAAAATTAGTTTTAATAGATATTAATTAAAAAATATAAAATAAATTAAAATTTTGTCAGAATTGCAAAGGTTGAACTATGACACACTAAGTCAACACAATTCATTTCAAGCTAAATAACCTTTGAATAGATCAATGACATGTTAATTTATTATTCTCTTTATTCAGTAATAGTTTTATTATTGACTTGACACATGAATTAAAAAATAATAAACAATAAGAGTAATTTTACCATATCATTTTTGTTAAATACTCTCTCTGTTCACTTTTAATTATTAAATTTCGACTTGACACACACTTATTAAGAAAATAATTATTAGTATATATATAGTAAGTTTACAATTTTACTAAGTTAATTGAGAGGGTGAATTCACTATATTTTTCAAAGTCATTAACTCATAACAATAAAATTGTGGGTATAATAGAGAAAATATTATCCTATCTTGATTTGTCAACAATATTTTCCACAACCGGATGGAGCCAAAGATTTACTATTTTTTGGCTTTGGGGTATGATGGAATAAAGCAAAATGATTCTTTAGACTGTCTGCGCTTCTTTCAATTGTGAAGTAGCAGTTAGTCAATACAACTTTCGACGCTCATCATGAGTCATCCGGAAACAGTCGATCTATATTTTAAACATAGGGATCAGACTGCGTACATCTGACCCCCCTACCCTTCAATGGATTGGAGCCTTTGATGCAATGAGGTAATGTTATTGTTGTTGTTTGTTTTGTCAAAAATGATCATTAAAAATGAAAATGAAATTCATTCGAAAAACTTTTTGATAACTAAAAGTGAATGAAAAGAATACAAATCATCTAAATATAAAAAAATGAATGTACTATTTAATAATAAAGATAAAAATAAATATAAAATAATAAATTATTAATTAATTTTACAAACTAAATAAATATCATCAAACATTTCAAAATAATCTAACAAATAAGTAAAAATTAAGGAAGAAAGTAACCATTTACACCCCCCACCTAAAACCAAACAAAGTAAATAAATTGTGTTTGGCTAAGCATAGGGAAATTAAATTTTGATTTCTAAAAAAGTGCAAAACCCTTTCATTTGTCTAATCACTCACAAAAAAGTCAACCAATATATTGTGGTCATTTTTGAATTTCATTAAACTAGGGGGTACTATAAATAGTCATATGCAGCGAAACGAAGTCATTTCAATTTTCTGTTTTCTTTTCCAATTTCCAATTTTTAAAAAAATAAAAAAAACACAAGAACCAAAAACAAAGCAATTTCCAGAATAAGAATCTATCTCTATTCTACATTCATTTTTCTAGTGGTGCTTCGAATATATTTGGTCAAGTTGGAACATATTTTTTTTTAAAAAAATTCTCTCTTCCTTTTGATTTTGCGAAAATCGCCATGGCGGAAGAATTTCAGCTAGGTAGAGGAAATTGGTGGGAATCTTCAACTTCAGCATCATCATCAACAACAACATCATCGTCTAGGAATAAATTTATTGATAGCGGAATTTCGTCATGTACAACGCCTTCAGCCTCAAGTACTACCGCGCTCAGCAGCATGGGGAGTAGCTTTATTAATTGGCCGACAGAAATTCATGAGGACATTAAAGTTAGATCCGATAATTTTCCAAGCGCTGATTCCCATAATCGACGAGGTGGATGCGTTTTATCTGTTGATGATCCTAATTTACAAATCATGGGCTTAGGCTTGTCTTCTCATCAAGGACTTGATTGGCACCAACCTTTCTTGTAAGTAAAAATATTAGCGTTCATGTTTTTTATTTGTTGGTTTCATTATCATAAAGCAAACGTCAAAATTAGCTTGATTTTGAAAGGTAGAATTTACGCCAAATTATGATTTGATAAGGCTAGTAGGATTGGGATACAGTTTGTCAGACATAGATTCATGATTTAAATTTAAAAATTTTCATAATTTTCTGCATATAAATTTGTGTTGCTTGTCCAACCAAGATTAAATTGATGTTCCACTCAGTAGTAGTGGTAGGAGGCGTTGAACCCCTTTTGCAAAAAATAAATTTTTTTTATTTGATGTATCTATAATACATATTGAATCCTCTTGATTATTTATATTTTTTTCTGCAGTCGAGGTGAAAAATCCGAGAGTAGTTTTCGTTCGTTAATTCAAGAAGGGTTGAGTTCAAACACAAATTATCAACAAGAAGGAACATGCCATGAACAAGATCATAATGATTGGAGTACACAAAAAATATATCATGGAAATTCTGATGATTCTTCAGTGAATGATTATAATAAGCAATTATTTAGTGGTCATAATAATCTGAAAAATTCATCGGTACCTTATGAGAGTCCATCAAATATGTTACAAGGTTTATTAATTTCTGACCTTAATAGTCATCAGCAGCAAGAATCCAATAACTTTACAAGTGCTAGTAGATCTTTATATTATAATCCTTCCTATAATAATCCAATTACAAATTGTGATGTTAATAATATTCCTCCAATAACATCTGTTGATGTTATGTCTACTTCTTCTTCATCTTCATCTTGGTCTAAATTTCCTCAATTTCTCCGAACATCGGATCCTTCAAAAGTACAACAGTGGCCGATGCCACAGCCGCCTCACAGCCAGTTGTCACATTTCTCCGGTGGCACGCCTTTTTGGAATGCCACATCAGCAGCTGCCGCGGACGATGTCCGATCGGGTTTCCTCCCTTCTTTGCATCCACAGCTCCCCACCAACCCAACAGTTGATGAGAAACCAAAGGTAAATGAATTAGTAGTTTTTACTCTCTCGATACGTATCAATTTATGTGATTATGTTTGATTGAACATGAATAAATTTAAGAAAAAAAATGATTTTGTCATTTATGCAAACTCTCTTTAAGCTTTGTTATATTAAACATGCCATGATATTTTTTGTAACTATCAAAGCATGCAAGGAAATTTTAAAATTTAGAGTTCTTTTTAGATAAATTGAATTATTCATTCTTTCTTTAAGAGATTAAACAGTAAAAAATTTCATATCAAATGAAACATAAAAAGTGTACTTCTTGAGTTTTAATGTATGTGTTCTTGTTTCACTAAGCAAGGAATTTAAGTAAAAATTTCGTGATTCGTAGAATGAAATAACAGGTGGGTGAATATATATATCTATGAATTTAAATCTGTCGAATCACTCATATAATAATTTTCTATAATTTGGGTCTTCGTGTCCCGTCATCTGACTTATGTTCTTCATGTAACATTTTGACACTTGTAAATCATTTTATTATGAAAAAAATGATATAATTTCTTAAGGATATACTAAATGAAAAAGTGAATCACATAATTTGCGATAGAGTGAATAATAACTTAAACTCAATTTGTTTACCATGTGTGGATTTTGATTTTCTTTCTTTTGTTAAATATATTCATATAAAATGTGTACTAATATTGGTGCATTGTGTACAACAGCATACAAGTGAAGTTAGAAATATAAGCACAATAACAAAGAAAAATAGCAGTGAAACATCAAATAAGAGACCAAGGAATGAAGCATCTCCATTACCAGCTTTTAAGGTATTTTGCATGAATTAATCAAGGACAAAATGGGACATTTAATTTATTTGTTTATTCCATCAGAATAATAATTATGAGAATATGTTTTTTTGTTCTTGTATTTTTTTAAAATTAATTTCAGGTGAGGAAAGAGAAAATGGGAGACAGAATCACTGCACTGCAACAATTAGTCTCACCTTTTGGAAAGGTAATTATAATATTGTGCCTCAATGTTTTTTTTTACTAAAATTAATTTTATAAATAAGCAGTCTTAGATAGAAATATTGAAACTAATAATAAATAATGAATATATTTGATTATAAGAACTATTGATAAACAATTTTTCATTAAAATGGGTGATATGTCGTTAAAGTTAGTTAGAAAAATTATAAAGGAAAAAATATTTGTACAAGGTCTCAAGGAGAAGAACGATTAATGAAACTAGAATTGATACGTAACGTCCATTGATATTAATAATATGTTTATTTTTATCAAAACGAAAATGGAATTGGATGAGTTGACAATTCTATTTGATCAAAGTAATTTGAGAATGAAGAAAAGATATCATGGTTCATGAATAAAATAGGAAAATATCTGGTCAAATTTGAGTTTAAAATTAATAAATTTGGAATCATTTATTTGCTTGATTTTGGCTTATAAACTCTTGGGTATTTATCAAAGACAAATTATTTTCTTAACAAAAATTAAGCTAATTTGATCAGCTTGTTTACCTAAATATTCTTTATATAACTCTATATATCCTGTATATTGAGTGAATACATTAAATTTCTTACATTATAATTATCTTAAAAAAAATTAAGGGAATATGATGAGCTTATAAACTTATATGAATGTCTTTTTTATTTGTCCAGACTGATACAGCTTCAGTGTTATCGGAAGCCATCGAGTACATAAAGTTCCTCCATGACCAAGTTAACGTGAGTTGTTCATTTATTTATAAGAGCCCTTTATTTGTTTTATTGTTCAAGGAAGGGCTATACGAGTCGCATCTTAAGAGATGTGACGTAGATAATTTACCATAATACAAATACATAACGGTTCAATACTATGACCTACAAGTCACATGAAGATAACTTTATTGTTGCTGCAAGCTCTCGATCAACAAAGAACCTTGAAAGTTGAAACAACATAAATTAATTAATCCATAAGGAAGATATTGCATGTTATACATAGTGAACTTCTTCAATCCTTAGGCATTAATTTCTTTTTTCTTTAAATTTTTGTGTCACATAACAGGTATTAAGCACCCCATACATGAAAAGTGGAGCTTCCATGCAGCATCAACAGGTATAGTCATATAGCTACAATTGTAGTAATAATATTATGGATTTTTAGTGCTGCGTAAAATCGATTTTTTTTAAAAATAAAAATTTAGGAAGTAATAATATTATGGATTTTTAACTTATACACACACATACAAATTGTATAAAGAAATTTTATACTACTAGACTAAAGACATGTTAAGGAAATTTTCTATTAAGGTATAGAAGATACGTAATCTTGAAAATAAAACAAATTATCTGCTACAACAGTTAAAGATGATTTAACAATATAACATGTTTTTCCATATTGTTTAGAGTGGTGACAGCTCCAATGTAAATCAAGAAGGGGGAAAACAAGATCTTAGAAGTCGAGGATTATGTTTGGTCCCAGTTTCCAGCACTTTTCCAGTAACTCATGAAACAACAGTTGATTTTTGGACACCTACCTTTGGAGGAACATTCAGATGAATCAACAGGCCATGAATTCTTCCACTAGCTAGTCATCAGTCATCACTCCGATCCAGACGAATTTAAGTTATATACACCATCAGTTCAATATATAATTTTTTTTCAATACCATCAGGTCATTTTTACGTGTTATAACAGGTATTTTGTCTTTTCTCTTTTCATGATCACAAATCTCACATTGTAAAAAAATTTATGTACCTGTAGATATCCTTTAAATGACCTGATAGTGTAATCTTTTATATTCTTTATATATATACTGATGATGTATGTAACTTAAAACTTTTCTTATATATCGACCTTAACTTAGTCACCTCGTCTCAGATGAACTTAAGTTATATACACCATCAGTACAACATATAATTTTTTCTATACCATCAAGTCACTTTTACATGTTATAACAGGCATTTTGTCTTTTTTCCTTTTCATGATTACAAATCTCACGTTGTAAAAAAAGTTACCTATATATATTCTTTATATATATACTGATAATGTATGTAACTTAAGTTTTCGTTATATATCGACCCCCTAGAGAAGTGGGGGATGAAATGAGAAAAAAGACTCTTTTTGGAGGGGCCATATACTAATTACAGTACTAGTTAGTATTATTCCAGGTCCATAGCAGGCTGATGATGATGGAAAAAGAAAAAGAAAAAGAATGATAAAAGAGAAGGAAAAAGAAATGAGGCTTTAAACTTTATTTTTGGACCAGCTCAGGCAAAGTGATGGCCAATAATAGTGGTATCTAAGGGGTATAAAAAAAGATTATTTTTTACCCTAATAATTATAATGCTAGTTCGTTTACAAAAAGGAATTTTGTTTGTAGCTGAATTTAGTTGAAATGAGATATAAAAGGAGCTTTTTAGCACGAGCTGTTTGTATCTATTATTTGTGCATATAGCTGGCAATAGTTTACTTTAATTTAAAACAAAAGAAATGAAGGAATAATTGAAGTTTCCAGTGTGAGTGATAGATTATTTGATTGGAAATATAACTTTTCATTTGTTTATATGTGTCTGGAATAAGTTAGTGGAACTTTTTAGTGAGTTTCCACTTTTTTTTGTTTTCTATTTTACTATATATATTGATGAATTGAGTAATGGAGGGGTGTAGGTGAAGGAGCCATGTGTATATTTTTGTTTCCTTATTTTTATCTGATCACACGTGAGATTATACTGAGTATGTTATATTTTTCTTTGAATGATCATAATAATTGCTTCAAGTAGAGGGAAAAGAGAAGTTAAAATTACGCTCAGTGATGAAGTGTATAAAATTCTTTCATCAATTTTTATTAGAGATTTCGAGTTTAATTTTTGACAATATTGAGGTGTGTTTCACCTTAATAAATGAGTCATACATACGCATGCAGCGAATCTAAAATAGTTGAGCTTGTGAATTTCAAAGACCAAATAATTAAACAAAAAGAATTCAATCGCTCATTCCCTTCTCCTTTAACTCTTATTTAAAGAATCAAAATATTAAAATAAAAATATAGTTAAATTAAGAGTGTTATGATAATCAATCTAGAATTAAAGAAAGAAAACGCAAGATCTAACTTTTTTTATTAAACTACGTATCTACTCAAATATCACAATATCATCGGCGATAGAGGACAAGTAGCTAGAAATGTATATTTGATGGCAAAAAACAATATTTATAATGTAGCTAGACTAAAAAAATCAAAGAAAATATATTTTAAATAGGTATTACTTGGTGATTATCATTATAACTTAGACTTGATAATGTAGTATAATTTTAATCTACCTCTATTATATTCACAACCTTAGTGATATAGGCCACTTTTAGCATTGCCATGATGTACTTTGGAATTATCTATATGGAAAATTGTTTTGGCAAACATTATTAGCTTTACTTAGAAGCTTAATAAACACAAAAAGATAGCATCTATGCAATCATCATAATCATTCTGCTTTTGTGAAGGTGCCAATTTCATGTTCTTATGTCTTATCCAAACAACAACAATATTACCCCATTGCCTCAAAGGCTCTCGTTCATTGGGGGGGTCGGATGTACGCAGCATGACCTCTATGTTTAAAACATAGATCGACTGTTTCTGGATGACCCATGATGAGCATCGAAAGTTGCATTGACTAACTGTTACTTTACAATTGAAAGAAACGCAGATAATTTAAAGAGTCATTTTGCTTTATGTCATATTCAAATTCTGCGATTTACTTTTATTTGTCAATATATATGCAAAGTTAGACTTTTTTTAAAAAAAAACCTTAGATGAATAATATTGTAAATTGTCATGTAGATGCTTGTTCTCTTGTCCCTCTCCAAAAAGCATGGCTCCAAAAGTTCATAGCATAAATTCCATCCGATTACGTACCACAAGTCCACATAGTATAAAAAGAATATAATCAAATAAATATGTCAAAAACTATGCAGAAATTTATTATGTAATTGATACCAGTACAACGATCGTCCTTTTTTTGTCAATCAAAAAAGTACTGAGAGATGTGATTAGACAGGATATTCTGCAGCTTTGTATCTTTAAAGACATGACCTTAGATAGAAAGGAATGAAATTTGCGCATTAAGGTAGAAGGTTAGATGGCTAGTAGGGGTAGGATGATGCTTGACCTTATGATATAGTAGGTTAGTAGAGATAGTCATGTCTTTATATATTGTGTTGTTATTGTACGTCATATATTTGTTACTTTTATTGTCTTTAGAGATTATTATTTGTTTTTCACTCTAGTCGTTTTGTTAATTTCTACTTTTGGGGATGATACTTTTGAGACGAGGATCTTTTGGAAACAACCTCTCTATTTCTATGAGGTAGTAGTAAGGTCTGCGTACATTTTATCCTCCCCAAACTCCACTTGTAAGATTTCACCGGATATATTGTTGTTCTTGTTACATGTATGATCGTCTTTTTATTTCTCCTACAACTTATTAATCTTTAAGTTTTAGATCACGGTCAGATGAACTCAATTAAACAAATTGAAAATCTTACAAGAAAACATTAGATGACAACAATATATACAATCAGTGAAATCCCACGGAAAGGGATTTGGAGAGAATAGGTATATAAAAATCTTTACTCGCGTATCACTTGAAATTAGAAAAGTTATTTCTGATATACATGTACATCCCTCATCTCAAGAATGAGAAAATGATAAATGAACGGTCTAAAATTTTGTAGACTTTAGACATCAGTTTGTATATGGAAGAAAAAAAGTACAAAAATCTTCTTTTATTTAATTTCCAATCAAATTAAGAGCATAAATTCTTCTTTTAAGTTCAATTTTTTTGTTAAAGAATAAAAGAGTGCTCCACTGCATTATTAAAGTATGTATTAATAGCGATAGTACGGTTGTTTCTATCGTGTAAGCAAAGACATAAGCAAAGGATAATTAGTTTAATAAGAAGAATTAAGCACCTAATTAAGCTAGTAAGATGCCACTAACCTGATCTTTAAGCGATATATTAAAATATCATCCTACACATGTGCAACATAGTAATTAATCAACGATAAGTATCATTAACATTCTTCATTTGTGATTTAACCAGAGTATATTCATTTATTTTGGTTTTCCACCCGATTTTTCATCAATCTCGGATGGAGCCAAAGATTGACTATTTTTTGGCATTGGAGTATGATGGAATAAAGCAAAATGACTCTTTAAACTATCTGC
>JAOTQR010000097.1:22779143-22816013 GCA_025774065.1 Solanum ossicruentum | reverse complement strand
CCATGTAGGTTTATTATGTGTTCAACAAAATCCAGAGGACAGGCCAAGTATGTCTACTGTGATTATGATGCTGACCAGTGAAGGCATTTTGCCACCAGCTAAACATCCTGGTTTCTTCACTGAAAGGAAAATTGGCGATGTTACACAAACACCAAGTTCTATAAATGAAGTTACCATCTCATTGTTGGATGCTCGGTAGGAAATTTCTCAGATAATCAATCAAGTGATAGTTATTATGTCTTTGTTGAAGAAAATTGGAATCAACAAGAAAATGATTTTCTGAGATGATGACTATTAGTTGAGTAACTATACGAGAAATCGAGTAGAAGAATGTCATAGTTGGCTCCATCTTTCATCATTTATTAGAATTGCATTAAAATTCTCTCCTCTTTTTACTTGTGTATTTAATTAGAAAATTTTGTATATAACATTAACAACATACATACTGTGATCTCCTTTGTATTCTTTTGTAGTCATATATTTGTCTACATTTATGTATGGACCAAAAGATTGACTAGAGACAAAGCTAAACAACTCATAGAAAGATCTAGCTAAGGCAATATTATATTCCAATCAATTTCATGTTTTTTTAATTTGTGGGCATCTGGGTTTATTTGTTATGGTAACGTTAATCTTACGTTTTAAAAGAATATAATAATGAAGAAATAATATCCTTTCAGGAACACACTATTTTTTAAAAAAAATAAATAAACAACATAGAAAAATCTGTCTTGTTGATATTTTTTAAATTTATTATACAGATCAGATAATATTTCAAAATAAATGGAGACCAAAAAAATGGGGAAAATGTGACAGGATGGAGGACTCTAGAGCCATGTGTGTCGTTTACTATTGTCCTTATCCCATCAATTTCCTAATTTGACGGAAGTTTATTTTATTATTGCTATTTTTGTTCAAATACGCGTGAAACTTATGCTGTTCGTAAATCTGACGTGTAATTATGGACATAATTAAGTAACATATTAATATTAAAAGAAAACGTGGGCTGTGACGCTGCTTTTATTTTGTTCTTACTAAAGGACATCAAATAAAAAGTATATATATGAAGTGTCAAGGATAGAATAAATAAAAATAGAACACACGACCTAATACATCAGACTCGAGTAATTTCTACAACCCATTATTCACTGTGCTAAATATTTAATTTATGTCAAAAAAATATTAATACTTACGTTAATATTAATTAAATCAAATTATGACGGCATAATACACAAATATTACTTCAAACTTGACATAATTTTTTAAGTTAGAACTCAAAATTTCATAGTGCACAAATGACCCTCAACTTGGCAAATCCTGAACAAGTAAGCACATGTTGCTTACCTGGTACAGTGCGTGAATTACACTCGCGAGGCACGTGAAAGGTCATATTTTGAACGTTTCAATGGAAAAAAGGTAATTCGACTCTTTTACCCCTACTACATTTATACACACACACTATTTTTTTGAAATTAACATACACTTTCTCCTTCTTCTTTTTATTAAAAATACACAAATATTTGCCTTTACATTTTTTAAAAATTTTTGACCTTTCTTGATAAATAATGAATTCCAATATTTTTTGTCATTGGGAAAAAAGAGCAATAACAAATATTTCTTGGTCCATACATAATCCAGGTTGTTGGTTTTTTGTAAAAATTATTTTATTATTTTATTTTTTTTAGGAATGCCACATGTAAAATAATGAGTATGACGCGTACAAGTTGTACTTACATAGATGAACGTGGCATCACAGTATTGGCTGGAAAAAACACATCAACACGATTGTACCTCACACGACATATCAGCAACTATCCTGTGCCTACTTGTTTAAGAATTTCAAGTTGAGGATCATATTTGTATACTATAAAAATTTGAGTTCCAACTTAAAAAGTTATGTCAATTTTGAGGTTATATTTATGTATTATGCTAATTATGACTATTGCTCCTCCACCGCTGTTCCCAAAGTTTTACTCCAACAGAGATATTAGCGTCATCATGAACTAAATTTTGTTCAAATAGGCACGTCTTTAAATTCAAACCCCAATGCCCGCTTTTTTTTTCCCATTCTCATCTATTTTCCTACCCGTTTGTATTCCGCCTTTTCCCAGTCTCCGACTAAACAGGGAGTTTAGTGCACTGGATTGTTCTTTCTCTGCCGGTATGTTCATCTTCTTCCTTGATGGGCTTAAAATTGACGTAAAATTCTATATTTGAATATGCACATTTTGTATCATTCTTCTAATTGAAATTCTCTGACAATTTCTATTTCCTTTTCCAGTACTCAGGTGTTCATCTTAGTCTCTGAACCGGCCAACGCTACCGGTGGCAATCTCGAGGTATGGTTATTTTTCTTCCATCAATGTCGAAATGCTATTGCTATCGGTCCTAATTTCTTCAATTAACCTTAAATTTTTGGATTTAACTAAAGGATGTAATTAGTCTGTGCATAACGGAAATCTGCAGATGATATTGTTATAGATGAAATCTGTAGAGAAAATGCGTGCATAAGTTCTAAAACTGAGACTAATTGGGGATATATAGATTGAAATCTGTAGATGATATTGTTGTAGTTAAGAACAGTTTTAGGGACTGGCAAAATTTCATCATATTTTATGTATTTTGTGTTTGAATTTGAGACTATTGCTCGTGAACTTGATTCAACTGACCACCCTCGTCCTGATCCGACAGCATTTTCCAATAAACTGATTGCAGCATCAAATTTTGCTTGATGTAAATATCATGGCTCAACTTATATTAGTATTAACTGTTGAATATAATGAGGAAGCAAAATTAAATGAGATTGAGAAGTGACAGCCAATCAACAAGCTTTCAGATTTACGTATGTCTGTCATTTCTAAAAAGAACAAATGAAAAGATTTTTATAACTTCAAGCTCGTTGAAAGCAAGTGAACCAGTATTTTCTTATCGGGCAACCAATTGTGTGATGGGGGTCTCAGTATGGCTAGACGAGGTTTCACCATCCGGTGCATCTCTTTCAATGTAAAAACCTGGTCGTTTAGGCTGTGGCAATACTCCTTCATTGCTTAACATCATAACCACAGAAGACATATTTGGACGATCTTCTGGACATTGTTGGACACATAATAGACCAACACAGATTGATCGTTCTACTTCGGGTGTTGAACAAGAATTCCCTAGGTATTCATCAAGTAGCTCTGTTGATCTATTTTCTTTATAGAGTTTCCATGCCTGTAAATTACAGGATTGTTAGCACTGACTTTGCAGATATCTGTTACTAATAGCTAACATAACACCACTGGATAAGTAAAATGAAATAATTAAAGTTTACATGTCCAAGTAGATTTAGGTTGTGGTCTGGATGAGAGAATCTTCTGTTGCTTTTCCCACTCACAATTTCCAATATTAAGATACCGAAGCTAAATACATCTGATTTTACCGAGTATCTCCCATGCAATGCATATTCCGGTGAGAGGTATCCACTGCATAAAAATGTAAACAAAAATAGAATTACTAATGCTGGAAAACATACCTAATATCTCAGGACTCTTCTTAGGTTCAACTTCCTAACTACCCAATAGAAGGTTCTTACTATGTCCCAACAACTCGGTTTGTCTTGGCTCCAATGTCATTCTCTTCACATATTTTTGCTATGCCAAAGTCTGATATCTTTGGATTCATGTCCTTGTCTAACAAGATGTTGTTAGCTTTCAGGTCTCTGTGGATTATTCTCAATTGAGAATCTTGATGTATATACATAAGTCCCCGAGCTATACCATTGATAATGTGAAATCGCTTAGGCCAGTCTAACACCTTGCTTTGTAAGTCATCTGCCAAATAATGTTGGGTCATTAACACACTTAGTAGGTATAGTGGAAGGTTGTATTAAAACCTAAAACAAAATCAGTTCCTTGGCAATGGAAAAGTAGTATTATAAGTTTGGGCTACCAAGTATGTTATTGTTAGGCTCTTCTAAGCTGAGGTCTTAGTTCTCTCCTTATTTTTTTTACATGCTTTAGGGGGATTTCAAAGTTGGAGGAAAATCATTATACTCCTATGGGCATCAATTCACTGAAATGCAATTATTATTCAAAATTTCAAATGCATGGATTGAGAAGTCGTACCAAATATAAATGAATCAAGACTTCCATTTTGCAAGTACTCATAGAGCAACATTTTTTCTTCCCCTTCAATGCAGCAGCCAAGAATTTTCACCAGATTTCTGTGCTGAAGTTTGGCAATATATACAACTTCATTTTTGAATTCTTGTTCTCCTTGTGTAGAAGTCTTAGACAGCCGCTTGACAGCTATTTCCTGTCCTTCAAGTATGCCCTAAACATCACAATCTCTGCACGTTAACTTTTTCCAATAGCTAAATCGATCAAAATCTCTGCTCGCAAGTTGTGGATATCAAAAGTTTATTCTATTTTCAATTAAGCCCTATGCTAATCTTCTTTAAAACCAAAACTGAAGTCTAAGAAATATTCGCCCTTTGGATGGTGGAACAAGTTGTCACTTGTCACATTGGAAGGGTGAATAAACAAATGACTATAAATGGCTCTCTTCTTAAAGAAACTATATCCTCAACTTTCAATCTACAATTCCACCCAAAGGGTGATAGGTTGCTCCTTCAGCACGTTCTTGAAAATGCTCAAGGTTCTGGACTGAGTAATTAGAGCTAATTGTCAGACTACACTTATTGGAAAAGCTTAGATAGGAGTTCTTGGATATGTTCTGAGGACATCCCCACCTTTCTTCCCTTAGCTATTGCATAGGTCTTCTTTTGGTTGCACAAAGTAAAGGTTTATATCATTACACCTTTGATCATACATTCATACAATTCCTATAATGTATCTTGATGAAGTTTTACTTAGGACAAGGTCTCAAGTGTGTATACCTTGTAAACAGGTCCAAAGCCCCCCTCTCCAATCTTTCTGTCAATTGAAAAGTTATTTGTAGCCTTTGTTATGGTAGATAAGTCAAACAGTGGTATTTTTAATTCTTCAGTGCAACTGCCACTGCATCCTGAAATTCCTGCCAAAACCAAATGACATATTTGCTTATAAGAAAAAGCAAATGAAGTGAATATTGTTTAAGTTGCAATTATCAGACAACCATGAATGTTCTTTTCAGTATATCCTAGATTTAGAAGTCAAGAAAAAAGGGTATCCAGCTTACCTTTGTTTTTGAGCTCTAAAGCCTTCTTCCTTCTTCTACCGTAGATCAGCAGACTAAGGACTACCAGCATCAGACCAACTGATAATGGTACAATCCAGAAGAATAATTTTCCTTTCTTTCCATCTGATTGCTCTAGACTATCTGCAAGTATCATTTCAACAGAGATATATAACAAATTGCAATCTCTACTATCCATGGGGATGATGATATTTATTTTGAGTTATAAGAGGATCTGCAAGCCGTTGGAGTACGATATTTTTGATTTGTTGATATTGAGTTGTCAAGGTTCTAGAATTCCTTGTGCAGTGCAAGTCGTATCAACTGCTTGTTCTGTAGAAAATTAAGTGCTTATCAATTAGTTCCAAAAAAGTGATTGGGGTATAGTTAGTCATTATGCATGTGGGTTCAACTTATAAATTCAGACCAACTTCACTCTAAAGAAGTAGCTTTCTGTTCTATAGTAATATTTTAGTTCCTGGTTATATGTGGTAGGAGTTGGAACTGGATAGTACTTGATATTTACAAGCATAGTGACATGTCCCACCGAAATTCTGCTCCAAAATTGCGCAGGAACATGTCCGTTGTGCTCTAGAGGGCTCTGGAACTATCCTAGCCGTCCGTTGAGGAGGGGGTAGTATAACCCCTCCTTGGCATTCATTTGGCACCAAGCAAAGTTGTAAGCATTCAAGCCTTGGAGCAAAATTTAGGCGGGACGTGTCAATAGGCCCAAACAGTCTTGTTTATTTAAAATGCCTGCAACCCCAAATTTCTTTACTAGCTTCATCTAATCTATCAAAAATCTTAAAGTAACAACAAGCCAACCTGATTCAGAAGCAGCCATTCTAATGTAAATATCTTGCCTCCCATTGGGTCCCTGCCGAATGTCAAGCAGATTCGTAAACCACAATAAGCATCCACTGCCTCCACCGACTATATCGGAATTGGAGTAAGCCATACAAGAACAATTTTTAGAGCAGATTTTCTTGCATTCTTCCAGTGTCATAGTAACATTGGACCAGGAGTTCCGTGTGTCTGGCAATTTGATATGCGAATACTTCAAAAATACATCTCCTTTAAGGCAATTTAGTTCAGTTCTTCGAACGCAGCCGCCTGACCAATCTTTCCTCTTCCAAGCGTCACTATTTTTGGGCACAAATTTGTCTAAACATCCACATACTGGAGAATCTTGACTGTCACAGCTACCATATGCGCCACACAACTTATACATATCACAGTTATCAGCGGGAATTAAGAGGAAAGGGATCCAACCACGATTTCCATCACCCCAAGTCCAAACCTGTAGGACTCCACTATGACTTAATGTCAACCTCACGAGAACTTCAGATGTGAGCCAATATCCAAAATAAACCTCTGTCTTACTTGAAAATACCCCATATCTATAGAAAGAACCGTCTCTTGAGTTCTGTGTCCCACTGAAAGAGCGACCATTCCAAGGTCCAGAACGATATATTACGTCTGAGCCCTTTTTCAGGATATTCTGTGGGTAACCAGAAGGATCACAGTGGTATGTATAATCACCGGCAGCAGGATCCTCCTCATTCTTCCATGATGACAAGTAGACCTCTCTTCCAGTTACTAAGTTTGTACCAAGCTTCATGCCTGCTAATAGTGTATCCGTCGGGTGATCAAAGCTCTGCCATAGGAAATTCCTGGGAGTATCATCTTCAGCTTCTTTGACAACAAGATTTCCAGAATCTAGCAACTGTGCAACGGGATTCTGCACAGATCTTGATGTATTAGTTGACCAGATAACATTGTTAGTACCATTGACAAGGACAAGAAGTCCTGGCTTGATTACTTTCAAGATACCTGATCCACCGGTCAGAGGAGCTTCTCTGTTGGCGACCCACACCACTGTCCTAACAGATATGTTCTTATACCACATACCCACATAGCGGTTTTCCGAATTACCTGGACTGAAGAATCCTATTTCAAATGTTCCACCAGTTGAAGCAATATTGGCATCGCCATCTCTCAGAAAATGGGTTATAGTAATAGTATCTGTTGCACCTAAACAGTGGATGGAATAAAAATACAGCAGTAACGATAAGTAGGAACTCTCCCTTAGTAATGCCTTCATGTTTGAGATCCAAAATATATCTATGTCAAATGCAGCATAATAGTTATTGTATGAGTACAAACACTTGACTTGTTTGTAGACAACTAATTGTTGTATAAGAATAAACTAAAAACGTGGTGGGACTTAAAAGTATTAAAAAAGCCAGCACTTGAGCTTTAGAAAGTACTCTGTTTTTTTATATTGGACCCTTCTACTTAAACCTTACCAACTGCACTTTTTTAACTACTCAATTGTCACGTGTAATATAAATAATGACACCTAATTTTAAAAAGAATTGTAAAATGACATATAGAAAATAACGTGAATATTATCTTAAAAGAAACAAAACCTTTGCATCTTCTCATTATATTTTGTTTCTCTAGACATCCGTATTCTTTCGTTTCCATTTTGCTTCATTCCCACAAATTGTTTGAGTGTTCTTGTTGAGTTTGTTTGATTTTCAACTTATTTTAGTTTTTCAAATTATTTTCATATTATTTGCTGTTCAAGCTGGATTTCATCTTCTATTTGGGTCTTTGTTTGATTTTGGAGAATTTTAGTTGATTTACACTGATTTTGTGGAAAATTTTTGGGGACTGTTTTGTTTATTGCCTAATGTTAGTGTAAGATGCTATGATAGTAGTGTTATGCCTTCAATGACATAAAGTCCACAATAGCCTGCTGAAAAGTACAGTAGAACCCACCAAAAAAATTGAAGGGAAAAAAAGGACTATAACGAAGGATAAAAGAAGTTTGGAGAAAGAAGATTGAGAAAAAGACAAAGGAAAAACACTAATGTCTAACAATGGTATTAGATGCAAATGGGAAGGAAGATGACAATATAAAATCCTATTGTGGCAGACTCTTTTGACAAGGTCTCACACTCCTAATATGTTTGTAGGACACACTCCCTGATTGTGTATGCCATATAGAATGCCAAGTCAAAAAATTATTTAAAATATTATATTTGTATAAATTTAAAAATGCAATTGGCAAAGAATTAAATACAAGAATAAAAAATATAAACTCATACAATACAACATCCGTCAGATCATTTCGGCTGGAAAGTCTTGTACGAGGAGAGTCAAAAGTCTTAGTCTATGAAAATAGCTTTTCTTAAATAAAAAAAGTTAATGGGTGCTTTTGGTTTTGTGCATGTTTTACGAATAATTTAGTAAAAGACATATATGCTCTGAGCAGAAGCCATGTGAAATACATCATTATTAATGTTGCCACAGTTCAAATACAATGAAATCTGGCTGGATAGCTGAGAGCATGAAAGAATTAGAATATATTTTATCATCTGGTTAGAACTTGTAATAATTCTATCCAAACAATTTTCTGGAATAAATTTCCCTTAAAAAAAGGGATACTATCAATTTTAGTCATTTAATTATTTATAAAAGCTTAATTTAAATCTTATGATATTTCTCTATGAATATTTAATCAGCCAAACTTTTCAATAAAATTCAGCAAAACTCCCCATGGCACGCTCCAAGGGGGGTGAGGTTGTTCAACCAAACTTCTCAATGAAAAATTATACCGTATAATGTTGTTATAGTAGTGATAATGGAAGGAAATTAAGTAATGATTTAAATGATAGTACTAATGTCATTGAGAAAAAAAAATCTTATCAGAGTTTAAAAATCAAAATAGTTTAATGAATTTGATCTGCTGAAAGTTGTGAGATGTATATAATTGAAATGAACGATGATTTGGGAACATTTCAAACTATAAAGAATGTTGTGTAAATTGGGACAATGGAGTCTACTACACAGAGAAAAACTGATTGTAGTCACTAAAGTACTAAAACAAAAACAGTTTAGTGATAGATTTGAAATCCGTAGATAATATCACCATATTTAATAACAGTTCTAGAGATTGATGAAACATCATCTTTTTCTATGGATTTGTGTTTGATTTTGAGACTAATGTTCTTGAACTTGATTTGTTGGCTATCCTATTGTATTGAGAAGTAACAGCCAATCAACAAGCTGTATTTACATATGTTTCAGTCAGTTTGACATAGTTGATCTGGCTAAGCCATATACAATTTTTTTCACCACATTTCTACAAAGAATTAAAGAAAAGGTTATTGAAACGTCAAGCTTGTTGTGGAAGCAAGTGACCAATATCTTTTCATCGGGCAGCTAATATTGTGATGGGGGTCTCAGTCACTGTATTCTGTGCATATAATTCACCACCTGGTGCATCTCTTTCTATGTAAAAACCTGGCCGTTTAGCTTGTGGCAATATACCTTCATTGTTTAGCATCATAACTGCAGAAGACATACTTGGACGATCTTTTGGACATTGTTGGACACATAATAGACCAACACAGATAGATTGCTCCACTTCAGATGTTGAACAAGAATCACCTAGGTACTCATCAACTAGTTCTATCGACCTACCTTCTTTATAGAGTTTCCATGCCTGTAGATTACAAGATTATTAGCACTGACTATATTTGCAGATATCTGTTATTAGGAGATAACACAACACCAAAACCTTACATGTCCAAGTAGATTTAAGTTGTGGTCTGGATGAGAGAATCTTCTGTTGCTTTTCCCACTCACAATTTCCAATATTACGATACCGAAACTAAATACATCTGATTTTACTGAGTATCTCCCGTGCAATGCATATTCTGGTGAGAGGTACCCACTGCATTAAAATGTAAAGCAAAAATAGAATTACTAATGATGGAAAGCATACCTAATATCTCAAGACTCTTCTTAGGTTCAAATTCCTAACTACCCAGTAGAAGTTTCTTACTATGTTCCAATAACTTTATTTGTCTGGGCTCCAATGTCATTCTCTTCACATATTTTTGCTACGCCGAAGTCTGATATCTTTGGATTCATGTCCTGGTCTAACAAGATATTGTTAGCTTTCAGGTCTCTGTGGATTAACCTCAATTGAGAATCTTGATGTAGATACATAAGTCCCCGAGCTATACCATTGATAATGTGAAATCGCTTAGGCCAGTCTAATACCTTGCTGTGTATGTCATCTGCCAAATATTGTTGGGTCATTAACTCACTGAGTAGGTAGAGTGGAAGGTTGTATGAAAAGGTAAAACAAAGTCAGTTCCTTGCCGATGGAAAAATAATATGAGAAGTTTGGGCTACCAAGCATGTTAACATTAGACTCTTCTACAGCTGGGGTCTTAGTTCTCTCCTTATTTTTTCCTGCTTTATAGGGATATCGAAGTTGGAAGAAAATCATTGTACTCCTATAGCCATCAATTCACTGAAATGCAATTATTATTCAAATGCATGGATTGAGAAGTTGTACCAAATATAAATGAATCAAGACTCCCATTAGGCAAGTACTCATAGATCAACATTTTTTCTTCCCCTTCAATGCAGCAGCCAAGAATTTTCACCAGATTCCTGTGCTGAAGTTTGGCAATATATACAACTTCATTTTTGAACTCTTTTTCTCCTTGTGTAGAAGTTTTAGACAGCCGTTTGACAGCTATTTCCTGTCCTTCAAGTATGCCCTGAACATCACAATCTATGCGTGTTAATAGCGCTTTTAATAAGGAAAAAAAGCCGTCACTATGGAAAAGACAAATAAATAAATGAACATAAAGAGCAAATGACTCTCTTCTTAAGCAGAACGAACAGCTAATGAAACTGAACGTGAAAGCAATTAATGAATAAGACTTGAAAGCAATTCAACTATGCAACTAACAAACTATCCTCAACACTTAATATGCTATTCCACCCGAAGGGTAATGGGTTACTCCTTCAGCACGTTCTTAGAAATGCTAAAGGCTCTCGATTGAGTAACTAAATCTAATTGTCGGACAACACTTATTGGAAAAGCTAAGATAGTGGTTCTTGGAAACATTTGAGTATGTTATGATATGTACAAGTTCATGGACCAGAGGGACATTCCCCCTTATCCCCACCTTTCTTCCCTTAGTTATTGTATGGGTCTCCTCTGGATTCACAAAGCAAAGGTTTATGTCATTACACCTTTGATGATACAACTCCTATGTTGTAACCGAAGATGAAGCTTTACTCTGAAGGACAAGGTCTCAAGTGTGTATACCTTGTAAACAGGTCCAAAGCCCCCCTCTCCAATCTGTCTGTCAATTGAAAAGTTATTTGTAGCCTTTGCTATGGTAGATAAGTCAAACAGTGGTATATCTAATTCTTCAGCACAACTGCCATTGCATCCTGACCTTCCTGTCAAAACCAAATGACATAATTTTGCTTATAAGAAAAAGCAAATGATTGGATGTTGTTTAAGTTGCAATTATCAGCAATTATGAAAGTTCTCTTCAGTATATTTTAAATGTTTATTCCTCTATTCTGCTTAGAATTCAAGAAAAAGGAGCGGTATCCAGCTTACCTTTGTGTTTGAGCTCTAAAGCCCTCTTCCTTCTTCTATGGTAGATCAGCAGACAAAGGAATACCAGAATCAGACCAATTGATAGTGGCAGAATCCAGAAAAGTACTTTTCCTTTCTTTCCGTCTGATTTTTCCAGACTATCTGCAAGTATCCATTTAAACTAAGACAACAATAAATTTCAATCTTTCTCCAATCAATTGTGAGATGATGTCTTATTTTGAGTTATTAAAGGTTCTGCAAGCCTTTGGAATACTGCATGTCATTTTTAATTTGTTCATATTGAGTTGTAAAGGTTCTAGACTTCATTGTGGAACACAGGTCATATCAAGTGCTTGTTCTATAAAAAAACTAAGTGCTTACCAATTAGTTCCCAAAAATTGAATGGGGTCTAACCAGTCACAAAACTACAGTCTGCTTTAATCAAAGTGCCTGCAACCCCAAATTCCTTTACTATCTTCAGGTAATCTATCACAAATCTTTAAGTAGCAACAAGCCAACCTGATTCAGATTTGAGCAATTTCAGACAAGCAAGTATGAGGACTCATGGAGATCCAATGGTGATGGTCATTGAACATTTGCAGTGTTCAATGTCCAATGACCTGCTCTGTAAGTTTTCCGATTATTCAGCATTCGATTTCGACTATACCCAGAGTTCAATTTGGTCTCCTCTAGTACCTCGACTGTTGTCTTTGTCTAACCGGAGGCTCAGCTCGAATCTGTCTCGAAAGCTGTCGTACGAGGATGTCTCCGTAGGCTGTACTAATTTCAAGAATGTCACGGCAAAAATCAAGAGGAAGTTGTCTAAGAAGAGAAAGAATAAAGCTTTTGATTTTACTCGTCTACCATATTCAACCCCACAAAAGGGGTGGGTTAAGGTACTTAAAGCGACTTCGAAGCATTTCAGGAAGAGGAACAAGAAGAAAGATTCCTCAGGTGACATTAGTTTTTGCAAATCATTGGGTGACAACAGTCTTCTGAGAACTTCTACATATCCATAGGAGTTCTTTGAATCTTTTACATGGAAAGGGAGATGGGGCATGAGGCAAGGCAAGGAATTATCTTGTTTCTTGTACATTTTTTTCCAGATTCTGTGTTTGTAATACCTGAATTTCCACTGTAATCATCAGAGGTGCATTGGTTTAGATTATGTAATGTAGCAATTCTACTGTGATTGCTAATAAAAGATGGAGTTTAATGGCTCTAAAAAAAACCTGATTCAGAAGCAGCCATTCTTATATAGATATCTTGCCCTCCGTTGATTCCCTTCCGAATATTAAGCAGATCCTTGAACCATAATAAGCATCCACTTCCTCCATTGCGTACGTCAGGATTTGCGTAAGCCATACAAGAACAATTTTTTGAGCAAATATCCTTGCATTCTTCTAGTGTCATACTCATATTGGACCAGGAATTCCGTGTGTCTGGCAATTTGACATGCGAATACTTCAAAAACACGTTACCTTGAAGGCAATTTAGTTTAGTTCTCCGAACACAGCCACTTGACCAGTCTGTCCTGTTCCAAGCCTCACGATTTTTGGGCACGAATTTGTCTAAGCATCTACATACCGAAGAATCTTGACTATTGCAACTACCATATGCACCACATAAATTATAAACCTCACATTTATCTGCAGGTACTATGATCGAAGGCACCCAACCCTGTTCTCTGTCACCCAAAGTCCAAATCTCTAGGACTCCATTGTAACTTATAGTCAACCTCACAAGAACTGAAGATGTAAGCTTATATACAAGGTACACCTCTGTCTTACTTGAATATACTCTATATGTATAGAATGTACCTTGTCTTGAGTTTGTTGTCCCACTGAAATAACGACCATTCCACGGTCCAGAGTTATATACAACGTCTGAGCCATTCTTCACGATAGTTTCTGGGTAACCAGAAGGATCACAGTGATATGTAAAATCACCAGGAGCTGGATCCTCCTCATTCTTCCATGATGACAAGTACACCTCTCTTCCCGTTACAAAGTTCGTACCAAGCTTCATCCCTGCTAATAGTGTATCCGTTGGGTGATCAAAGCTCTGCCATAGGAAATTCCCAGGACTATCATCTCCAGCTTCTTTGACAACAAGATTTCCAGAATCTAGCAACTGTGCGATGGGATTCTGGACCAATCTCGTTGTATTAGTTGACCACACAACATTGTTAGTACCATTGACAAGGACAAGTCGTCCTGGCTTGATCACTTTTAAGATACCTGATCCACTTCTCAAAGGAGCTTCTCTATTGGCAACCCACACCACTGTCCTATCAGATACGTTCTTGTACCACATACCCACGTAGCGATTTTCCAAATTACCTAGACTGAAGAACCCCATTTCAAATATTCCACCAGGTGAAGTAATATTGGCATCACCATCTTTCAGAAAGTAGGTTGTAGTTATGGTATCTGTTACTCCAAAGCTTTGGTGGATTGAAAACACACACAGGAACAGGAATAAGTAGAAACTTTCCCTTGATATTCCCTTCATTCTTTTACATCCAAAAAAAATTAAAAAAATTATCTATATCAAATTTATGTAAGTTGATTAGATTTAATTAGGTATGTTTGTTTTTCTTGAACACTAGGAGTACTATACACCACTTTTCCCTTTCTGTGAGACCTACCAAACTTTTTAGACCGCACATTTTGATCTCCACCAAAAGCACTTGCTTGACTATCTTTAATGTAAAATCGATATTTAAAAAATTGTATAATTTTATAAATTGGATTTAAAGCTATAGATGATTTTTTCTTTTACAAAATAACAAAATTAAACTGTAACTAACGCATCATAATAATGGTGTATTCCTTTTCAATGAATAGTCTATAGGCGACTTGAGCTTCCACTCATATTCCTATCTAACCTCAATTAATGTTCATGGAATATTATCAAATAGTATAATTGTTAAAAGTGGACGTCTGTACAAATAGGATTTTTTTTTCGATGCCTCGTGCAAATTGACTTTATTTTAAAAAGTTTTGCAAAATTAAATTCACGATCAAAATGAGGTGGCAAGATTTGAATTGCAAGTTGATGGACAGATTTTGCCTTGTGACAAATTCCAGAGGAGATTTGGGCACAAATTTTGATGGATAATTATGTAACAATCTTCTTTGGAAACATTAGGCGGATTAGCAAATACTATTTCCGTCTCATATTATATGAGCATCTTTTTATAAATATTTGTCACATATTATGTGAGTACTTACTAAATTAAGATAGAATTAATTATTTTTTTTCATTTTACCCATCATTAATTAGTATATTAATGATTTTTTTGAACTTAATTTTATGTATATTGATATAAATAAAGATAAAACGGTAAAATTATTAGTGATTAATGATTTCTTAATAAGCATGTAAAATGGAAAGTGCACATATAATATGGAATAGAGGGAGTATATACTAGTAAATTAGTTAACATATGTATAGTTTGAATTAATTACGACTTGTGGCAAACATGTAGCTCTAATTACATTTTGAGTTTTGCATAATTAATGTTGGTCGCTAATCAAATGTCAAAATATACAAATACTGTGATTATATAGCAAATTATACAAATATTGTGTATGAATTGTATAGCGAAATATAATCGCTATACAAAAAGTGAATTGTATAGTGAATTATATAAATATATAGCAATGCTACTTGAATTATACAAATGTTATTGTAAATATAGTTATGAAATGTAATTACTCAAACTATAGTTATGAAGTATAGTTAGCTTTATTTATGAAATTTGCTCTTTTTACTTTGCCTACAAGTTTTTGCCTGAGAATTAGTCCAAGTAACCTAAATTTGATATTCAACCCTCTAATACTTTTCAACAATTTTTTCAATGGTTAGATTGAATCCAAAACTTCAAAACTCAGTAGATCCACTTTGTCTTATTTTCAAAATTCAATAAAATCCATTAATGGTGTTCGTTGATTTTCTTTCACTAAATGAATCCAAATAATTGGGAGTTGATAATATAAATTGCAAATAATGGTGTGAAGCAAATTGAATTTTTCAATTACACTGATTGAAAAGTAACTCTATTTTGTATTTCTCTTAGGAAATGAGAAGCTAAACAAATCCAAATATGGCTAAACGGAAATATACCATTAGAATTGCATTTAATTGTTCAATTTGTTCTTCAATATAGGTTGATCTTTAAATTTTGCTCTGATCGAATTTATGCCTAGGGGTAGTTGTAGAACCAAAAATTTCACTTATTCAAAATATAAAAGAGTAAATAGATGAAGAACTTAAAAGAGGTTCAACATTTGATATATATACATTAAAATAATTAAAAAAAATTTCAATCATATATAAATAGTGTAATTTTCTGTCGAAGGGGATAAGGGTGTGGAGCATAAGTTCCTTACCATTTTGCTCGGAAGTTATGGACAATGATATGTCCAAATGATTACAAACTAAAATAACTGTGTCTGAAAATGTATGCTAACATATCTTAAATTAATATTGACTCTAATCTCTATGTTGTATTCACATGAACACTAATCAGACATGCTTCTCTCGAGATAGTAGTGAGGAAGGAAAATGCTTTGTCTATCGATGTAGTTCCAAGTCTTTGATGTCCTTTGGAGACTGACAAGAATTTGTACTAACAAAATAGTAGAATGAGATTGATGATGAGCGGGCAAAAGCCCCCAGATCTCCTGGTTTGTGAGCCGGGTTCAACCCCTTTTTTAATCATCAGAAAAGAGGAAAAAAATGGAGTCTTTGTCTAAAGAATTGCGTTGAGAAAGGGTAGATGTATAGAACCTTGCAACGAGATAGTACTTTTTCAACTCTCTCAAAAATGGAATCTATTCCAAATATATATGAGACATCCACATGCTGTTATTAATTTATCTATAGGTGAGTCCAAATATAATATTTTCTGGTGTTCAACTTCTTATTAAAACAATCTTGAAGTTCGAAACATTAATTAAACTAAATAAAACTCCATACCAGTATGTCCTATATCAGGCCTTAACTTCATGAATCCATATCGAGATACATTTTTCAATTATTTGTTCATACTTCTCTTCTTTTCCCACTTGAATGACAGAAGAATCATTTATTTGATTTCATAGCATGAATGCATTACAAAGGAATGATTTTTACATATTATTGCTATTGTACTTTTATTCCATCCACCACACTTGTGGTGCCATAGATAGTACGATAACAATGACCTTGTTTCTCAAAGATGGCGATAAAATTGCTTCGCATAGTGGAAGCTTCGAAATGGGGTTCTTCAGTCCAGGTAATTCGGAAAATCTCTATTTGGGTATGTGGTACAAGAACATAACTGTCAGGACCGTGGTGTGGGTTGCTAACAGAGAAGCTCCTTTGACCGGTGGATCAGGTATCCTGAAAGTAATAAAGCCAGGATTTCTTGTCCTTGTCAATGGTACTAACAATGTTGTGTGGTCAACTAATAGTTCTAGATCTGTGCAGAATCCCGTAGCGCAGTTGCTAGATTCTGGAAATCTTGTTGTGAAAGAAGCTGGTGATGATAACCCGGGAAATTTCCTCTGGCAGAGCTTTGATCACCCAACGGATACATTATTACCAGGAATGAAGCTCGGTTGGAACCTTGTAACTGACCGAGAGGTGTACTTGGCATCATGGAAGAATGAGGAAGATCCAGCTCCTGGTGATTTTACATATCACTGTGATCCTTCTGGATATCCACAGAACATCCTGAAGAAGGGTTCAGATGTTGTGTATCGCTCTGGACCGTGGAATGGTCTTCATTTTAGCGGGGCAATAAGCTCAAGAAATAGTTCTTTGTATACTTTTGGGATATTCTCAAGTAAGACGGAGGTGTATTTTCAATATAAGCTCACATCTTCAGTTATTACTAGGTTCACACTAAATCATAATGGTGCATTACAGCGCTGGACTTGGGTTGACCGTATACAGGACTGGATCCCTTACCTCTCATTACCCACAGACAACTGTGATGTTTACAAACTTTGTGGCCCATACGGTTGCTGCAACAGTCAAAATTCTCCTGTATGTGGATGCTTAGACAAATTTGTGCCAAAATATTATGAAGATTGGCAGAAGGCAGACTGGTCAAGTGGCTGTGTTCGGAAGACTGAACTAAACTGCCTCCAGGGAGATGTATTTTTGAAGTACTCGCATATCAAATTGCCAGATACACGGAATTCCTGGTCCAATGTGACTATGACCCTAGAAGAATGCAAGGATATCTGCTCAAAAAATTGCTCTTGTATGGCTTACTCAAATATTGACATACGCGATGGAGGAAGTGGATGCTTATTGTGGTTCCATGATCTGCTTGACATTCGACAGCTATATCAAGAAGGGCAAGACGTTTATATAAGAATTGCTGCCTCTGAATTAGGTAAGTTTGTTGCTAAGAAACAGTTAGCAATTATTTGCTATTTGTTACTTGAAAATGAAAACCTAAATTTATGGATGCTGACACCTAGGATAAAGCAGACAAACTCTTGCGTGCTGTATATGTATGTATAACTAGGAGCTAAAACTTTAGTAGAATAGAAGGCTACTACTTTAGAGTGAGGTGTTGAATTTAGAAGCTAAATCTATATGCATAATGAATAGGTACGACCTAAACACTTTCTTGTAACTATTGGTACTTAGTTTTCTCTGGAACAAGCTGAAGATATATTACATCCATCAGCGAAATATCTAAGACGAAATTAAGGAGGATTTTAGTTTGGAAAAATTTCACTGAGAACTAAAAAAATGACTTGCAATACCTCAAATGTTTGCCGAACATCTACTAAATCTCAACAAATTAAAAGTGATGTACGTTACTTCAAAGTCTAGCAGATTTGTTATAACTCGATATCGATCATCAGCTCCTCCAAGTGATTGATAGTAGAAACAGCGTCAAATTTATTGATTACTTTATTGGAAGGACCTGCAGATAGTCCGGAAAAATCAGATGGAAAGAAAGGCCGAGCACTATACTGGATCCTGCCATTATCAGTTGGTTTAGTTCTGGTAATCCTTAGCATATTGCTAATATGCCACGGGAGAAGGAAGAAGGCTTCAAAGCTCAAAACAAAAGGTAAGCTGGATAGGTCCTTTTTGCCTGATCTTTGAGCAAATAGAGGAAGTCTATGCTGCTCAGACTCTCCAATAATCTTTCCGCACCTATGTAAAATCCTTCAAAATGTTCTTCTTTTGAAGGATCCGGCGTGCACCTGGCCACATTTTTTGAAGAGTTAGAGCAACGTAGGAGGAAGTGAAATTCAAATAGAAGTGAAGAAATGTCTTTGCTGCTTAAACACAATTCACTCGATTTCTTTTGGCAGGAAAAAGCGAATGCAGTGGTAATATCAAGATGGATTACAACAGTGGTAGTTGCAGTGAGGAATTTGAGATACCGCTGTTTGACTTATCTACCATAGTTAATGCTACCGATAACTTCTCAGTTAGCAGAAAGATTGGAGAGGGAGGCTTTGGTCCTGTTTATAAGGTAGGATTAAGCTGTGCATACATCCTCCTCCCTGAGCATGTCGTTGTTGTACAATATTTTGAAATATTAAACTTGCAGATATTAATGTTTAGGGAATACTTGAACAAGGGCAAGAAATAGCTGTCAAGCGGCTGTCTAAAACATCCAAGCAGGGAGAACATGAGTTCAAGAACGAAGTGGTGTATATTGCCAAACTTCAGCATAGAAATCTTGTCAAGATTCTTGGATGCTGCGTTGAAGGAGAAGAAAAAATGTTGATCTATGAGTACTTGCCAAACGGGAGTCTTGATTCATTTATATTTGGTAACAAATTCTCATACAGATATTGTCTATACCGAGTTATGTTCTCCCAGTTTCGTATCCTCCATCAAGTAAGAAAAAAGCATGTAAGGAGGGAACTAAGAGCACAGCTTTATTAGAGTTTAATAATAATCCACATGGTACCCCAAATTGGTCTTTTCTTTCAATAAGGGAATGGGCTGGTTTAGTTTGATGTTTTAATCTACGTTCTATCTATAGCTTAATGAAAATTTTGCAGGTGGCAGACAAAGCAGGATATTAAGTTGGGCTGAGCGATTTCACATTATCAATGGGATTGCTCGGGGACTTGTGTATCTGCATCAAGATTCTCAACTGAGGATAATTCATAGAGATCTGAAAGCTAATAACATCTTGCTAGACAATGATATGAATCCAAAGATATCAGATTTTGGTATAGCAAGATGTTATGAGGAGGATAAGAATGAAGCCATGACAAATCGAGTTATTGGAACATAGTAAGAGCCTATAAAATTTCCGTTTATAGTTGAGGTCTGTTTCCCTGCATATATAACTATAATTTTGTGTACATTTTCTGCAGTGGGTACCTCTCACCAGAATATGCATTATACGGACTATATTCAGTAAAGTCAGATGTGTTTAGCTTCGGTATCTTAGTACTGGAAATTGTGAGTGGAAAAAGCAACAGACAATTCTCTACTTCAAACCTTAACCTTAATCTAATCGGACATGTAAGATTTAATGTATTTTATCATATTTATCCATTGGTGGTAGCCACTAACTCATTACTTACATGGCTAGTCATGCTAATAACCTTGTAAAATCTACAGGCATGGGAACTCAATAAGGAAGATAGATCAATAGAACTACTCGATGAACGCATAGGTGATTCTTGTTCTACACCACAAGAAGTGGTGCGATCAGTCTGTGTTGGTCTATTATGTGTACAACAACGTCCAGATGATCGCCCAAGTATGTCTTCCGTGGTTCTAATGTTAAACAATGAAGGTACGCTTCCTCAGGCTAAACAACCAGGTTTTTATGCGGAAGGAGATGCATCGGATACTGAACTATTTTCTAGCCAATTTGCACATTATACAACAGAAGACACCCCATTATAACATTAGATGAAAAAACAGAAACTAGTTCACTTGTTTGAAACAAGTTCATTCTAAGCTTGCTTTCTTACAAGTTATGGTTAACCCTTCCTCTCAGAATGTATACTTATCCACATAACATCTCTTTTTTTTTTGAATGACATGCATTTACGCCCTTTAACGTTTCTTAGCTAGTTGCAGGAGATGTTACTGGAGTCTTATTCCACTTGATTCGAGTTAATTTTCTTCTTGCTCTGTTTATCTTTCGAAAGTAAAGTATTTTGTTGTAAAAGGTTGAGATATGCCACCTCTAGAAAAAAGTGGACTAAGAAGAGCAACAGCAAATAAATAGGAATCAGGACAACATACCTTTGGACAGAATCTGCAGATCAATACAAGAACTATCTCACTCATAAAAAATAACATGTACGGTGAAATTCCATAAATGGGATATGGGAGGGTGGTAGAGAGTACCTCTACCTAGTGGAGATAGAGAGACTGTTTCCGAAAGACTCTTAGGCCCAAGGGCTACTTTCAGATATAAGAAAAAGAAAAAAAGCAATGAAAGCTAAAATTATTTCATGAGAAGACAAAAAACCGCAAATAAAGGATGAAACAAAAGCTAAATAAGAAAATCCAACAAACCAAAAATAAGGATGAAACAAAAGTGAAATAAGGAAATCCAAAAGAGACTATAGGGCTGTTTCTTAGATGAAACAATGTTGTTCTCACCTTGCATCCTCAGATCAACTGGCTGTAAATCTGATCGAAAAGGGAAAATTTCTCGAACAGCACGGCATTTATTCAGATTCACCGTGTTAAAGCTCTTATTGCGCAGCTTGTAAAAAATAACTTTAGAGTAACCCATCATCAAAGCAATGTCTGCATTATAAACCCCACCAGGAGTTGGAAAATTCATCGCCTGCTTTATAACTTCAATGTCGACTTCCTTTCTGAACTCCCAAACTTGGGTTTCATTCTCGAAAACCCAAAGACATATTCCTCTGTGGGACAAACTTGCAAGCCCTAACTTTCCGTTATATTCCACAAGTTGATTATCATATCGATAATATTCATCATCAATAGCTTGATTTGGAAGCGTGAATCTTGGGAAAACCTCTTCCCCATCATAATTAAGAGCTATTATTAGATGATCGTTTAATTTGAAATAAACTAGTCCACTTGCATTAACTGCTGGAGTGAACTTGTCAAAGACCAAGTCTAGAGGGACCAACAAATCTTTTACTTGTTCCCACTTCCAAGCCTTTGAGTCAAAAACTTCACGGCGATAGTAATCCTGCTCCAATATTCTGTAATGATGATAAAGAGTCCCAGGTGAAGACAGCCTTATGATCTTGAAGTGCAGGGGATTTGATCTCAACACGACGAGAGCAACTCTGACAGTAGAATAACGCACTCTAGGATTCGGTAACTTGATCCATTGCTTGGTACTAGGCTTGCAAATGTGGTATCTTTCCTCACTTTTCGTTTCTCTAACACAACATAGTATCCCTTGTTTTGTGGAAGCCACAATCTTCATGTCAAAGTTTTCGTTGAATCGAGGCTGTACTGTACTATCATCAATAGGAAGATGGAACGGGGCTTTACTAGTCCCCGAACACCCTTCCATTGATACAAATTCCGTTACATGTTTGTTTTGAAAGAGATCTTGGACAAAATATCCTGAAATATTTTGGCTCCTGCGACAGAATTGTGGCATGAAACTTGATTCAGAAATCATATCATGACATTCTTTGTTAAGGGCCTTGCAAGCGTCTAGTGTTTTCAAAGATGTTCGAGTTAGTATCTCGAATATCATATCAGACGGCAAGGAAGAGGAAGAGGAGGAAGACGAAGAAGAAGAAGCCATTGTATGCATGGAATGTTTAGACAAAAATTCCATGGTCTTTTTATAGAAGCATGATATAAAAAGAAATCCTAAATTGAGTGGGAAAGGGAAGTGAAGATTGACACAATTCAATAATATTTTGGAAAGTTAATTAATAACGGTCTCTAATAATTCCTAGAAGGATTAGTAGCCGTAAATTTAATTATTATGGTAAAAATTTTTTGTAAAGAAATAATTAGTTTTTTTTTTATACTATTGTGGGCTTTGTAGGTAAGTTAATTTATTTTTTTCTCACAAAATTTAAGACGAAAGAAGTATGTACACATACACACACTCATTTTCTGCGAATCAAATCAAACTACAATATTTGTGTAAAATAAATTCACTGAAGTTGTAATTTTTGTAAGAGTTTGATGCAATATAATTAACAAAAGGTTAAGGTAATATTGGTAAATCATAAATATATTTTAAAAGATCAATCCTATTTGATATTGATCGTTGACTTTTTATTTGGATTTTATCGACTGATCCTAAGCTGTTGGATTCCCTTCCATATATAAATAATTGAACGCTGCCTTTTTATTTGAATCTTACAGATTGATCCTAAGTTGTTGAATTTCCTTCCATATATAAGAGTAAGTGATCGTTTCCTTTTTATTTGGATTTTCTCTATTTATATTCAGTATTTTAGTTTGTTTTTTTTATTATGTTATGTATTACTAAATTATGAACAAAAAAAAAAAAGAATTTCCTCTTATAATTATGAGTACTCTTATATATAGAAGAGAATCAAACAACTTAGGATCAGTCAAACAACTTAGGATCAGTCTATTTGAGTCTTCTCTATTTATATTAGTGTTTTATTTGTTTTAATTAATTAGTTTATTTTATTATATTATGTACTAGTAAATTATGAAAGAAAAGTAAAATTTCCTCTTATTTACTCTTATATGTGTAGGAACCCCGCATTAGTATAATATTGTCCGCTTTGGGCCAAACCCTCTAACAAACTTCCCCTCAAACTCTGACCACTCCTGTACGAACTTGGTCACCTTGCCACCTGGGCATAGGTGGGCAGGCCTCCACATTGCTAGGTACTCAGTACACGCGATTCATCAGCTCCTACCCGTCGAACCTGGGCTCTGATACCACTGTAGGGACTGCGTGCACTTGCATCCCAACTCCGCATTAATATAATATTGTCCACTTTGGACCAAATCCTCATGGATTTGTTTTTGGACATCTCCTAAAATGTTTCGTACTAATGGATTGAATTCAACCTATTTAAGTTGGTCATTTTGACCTTCCACCACAATATGGGAGGGAAGAGTTTGCACATCCCAACAATATGTATATATTTTATTTTACTTTACTCTTACAAAATCTCCATAACAACTACTAAAGCAATAGGTCAATTAAAAATGCAAAAATTATTCAAGTTTCGTAAGTAGTAATAACAAACTCAATTTACAAAATCTATCCTTGTACCTTCCCTTCGAGAACAATGAGGCTGTGCAACGAGGGGACTTCTCGCACTTTGAAACCCGAAGAATCCCAAGTGTCAAAATTAAGTATAACCAAAGTAGCTTGTGAAACTTTCCGAGCTGTCACGTTTTTCGAGCATTGGGTAGTCGGGTAGAAGGCTGCTCCACCTTAACCACCTGTTCCTTTACCTTACATTTCATTTTGTCATATCTAGTCTTTCTGCTTATAGGTTTTGAGTTTAGGATTTTAGGAAAAAATCTCTTTACTTCTATGAGGTAGCAGTAAAATCTGCACAATCTACCTTCTCCAAACCCCACTTGTGGGATATCACTGAGTATGCTATTATTGTTGTTGTTGATGAATTAGAATTTAATATACACATTATTCCCTCTTGTTTCATTTTACTTTTTCATTTCTTTCTATTTGTCAAAAAAAAAATGAATTTTTACTATATTAATATAAAAATACAATTTATAATTCTTTTGTATAAGTTTTAAAATTTATTTTTTAAATATTAATATAATATAAGAAAAGTAAGATTTCCTCTTATTTACTCTTATATGTATATATTTTATTTTACTTTACTCTTAGAAATATAGAAGAAAATTTAGCAGCTTTTATTGTCAATCAATCAATTGATCGGTTCGCCCCTCTATTTAGATTTTCTCTGTTAGTATGTAGTGTTTCAATTGTTTTAATTTATTCATTTTTTATTACGTTTTGTGTCATTTAATTTCAAAAAAGTGAATTATTGGAATGTTACTCACCTTTTAAGAAAAGAATATTAGAGTATTAATTAGATATTAGTTTCTATTTTTACCCTTTTTAAATATTCTCAAATTATCCTTTAGAATGACTAAAACATTGATTATGATAACTATTCTCAATACTAATTATCGAACAAAGTTTCTTAAATTCGCTATATAGAATTCAAATAAAGGGTAAAAATGCTTCAATGGTTCACTTATTTTAAAATAAAGAAAATACTAAATTATGAAATAAAAAAAAAAGAAGATGCAAGATTTCCTCTTATTTATTCTTATATCTATACTAGTTACGATAGTACATATCGTGCAAAGCTCAACGACATTATTTTTATAATAATTAGTTATACTTTTTCTATAATATTTGGAATAATATTCGTATGTGTATGGTAATTTCTAAAAAAAATGAGCTAGAGAATTCGCTATAAGTTGTTTTTCAAATTTAAAACATAAACTGACATTAAATTTTGAATTTTGAGGATCAAACATAATTTCAAATAAAATAAAACATATTCTCAAAAAAAGTGAATTGTAATTTTATAGCTAACAAGTGAAAAGAAATGAAAGACCGCAATTTTTTTATTTTTTATTTATTTATTTTTTTTTATCTTTTCTACTCAACAAAAAGAACACATAGTTGCTATAGTATTTTTTTAATTATAAATAGTTTTTTAATTTTACTTTTCACTTTATATCAAGATAATTTTTTTCATATTTTATTCTTAATATTAATCACTTATTTTTCAAAATATAAGATTATAATCAATTAAGATAAACATTATGATAAAATATTTATATTAATTTAATTGACATGTAGATTTTAAAACGGACAAATAAAAATAAATGAAGTATAAATTTGATGTTTTGTCTATTTCAGTTTACTTGTTTCATTATCCCTTTTAGTATACTAAATGTTTAAAAAAATCATATATATAAAAAGTCATACTATAAATTACAATACTTAATAATTTAATTGACTTTTGAAATTTCACTTTGTGTCATGGACAAAAGTGTAGCATATATTATTTATATTTTACATAAAAAGTAATACAAATTACAATAATTAATAACTCAAAATATTTAAAATCATCTGAAAATTTGATTGACTCAAGTAAATGAATTGACTGATTTCCGCTTCTACTTGAATTTTCTTTATTTATATTTAGTATGTTTTTTTGGTTAAATTTATTTATCTTATTTTTTTAGTTATTATGTTATGAATTTAAAAATTATAAAAATATAACATTATAAAATTATAATAATTAATAATTTAAAATATTTTAAAAATATATTAAAATTTTGATTGACCTTCAAAATTTAGACGGTGTTGCAGAAATTGGGATAGGTGGGGTTTATAGAATAGAATGTGAGCAGCTTGGTCAGTCTGTGACTTGATTGATTTGCCTTCTGCGACTTGCTTTATTTATATTCAGTTCTTTCACTATTTTTAATTTATTTGTAATACTTTCTTTTAAGTATGTTATAAATTTTAATTAGTTAGTAAGTAATGATTTATTTTCACAATCAGATAGAGTCAAATATTCACTATTTTTTGGCTTTGGGATATAATGGAATAAAGTAAAATGACTATTTAAATTGTCTGCACTTCATTCAATTGTAACGTAGCAGTTAGTCAATGCAACTTTCGATGCTCATCATGGGTCATCCGGAAACAATCGCTCTATGTTTTGAACATAGGGTCAGGCTGCGTACATTCGACCCCCTTACCTCGCAGTGGGCGGAAGCCTTTAAAGCAATGGGGTAATATTGTTGGTGTAGTAAATAATGATTTATGATAGGACTCTGAATTTGATGTAATTGGAAGTTGAACCATGAAAGTACCATTAAAAGAAGTTATTTTTAGCACAATTCTTGTCTAGCGTCCACCTATGTTTTGGTGCTTGAGATACAATATCAAAGACTCATTTTCTCAAAGATCATTGTTTCATCTGGTGGAACATTTGAAATGGGATTCTTCAGTCGAGGTAATCCGGAAAATCGCTATGTGGGTATGTGGTACAAGAACATATCTGTTAGGACCGTGGTGTGGGTCGCCAACAGAGAAGCTCCTTTGACCAGGAATTCTTGTCCTTGTTAATGACACTAACAATGTTGTATGGTCAACTAATACATCGAGGTTCGTTCAGAATCCCATTGCACAGTTGTTAGATTCTGGGAATCTTGTAGTGAAACAACCTGGTGATGGGAATTTCGTTTGGCAGAGTTTTGATCACCCAACGGATACACTATTCCTAGGCATGAAGCTTGGTTGGAAGTTTGTAACAGGACGAGAGGTGTACTTGTCGTCATGGAAGAATGAGGAGGATCCAGCTCCAGGTGATTATACATATCATTGTGATCCTTCTGGTTATCCACAGAACATCATGAAGAAGGGATCAGATGTTGTATTTCGTTCTGGACCGTGGAATGGACGTTCTTTCAGTGGATCACAAAACTCAAGGGAGTGTCCTTATTATACAATTGGAGTCTTTTCAAGTAAGACAGAGTTGTACTTTGGATATAACCTCACGTCTTCAGTTATCGTGAGGTTGATTTTAAGTCAGAATGGTGTCCTACAACTTTGGACTTGGGGTGATGGAAAACAAGGTTGGGTTCCTTTCCTCTTAGTACCCGCAGATAACTGTGATACGTATAACTTGTGTGGCTCATACGGTAGCTGCAACAGTCAGGATTTTCCAGTATGTGGATGCTTAGACAAATTTGTGCCTAACAATTGTGAAGCTTGGAAGAAGACCGATTGGTCAGGTGGTTGTGTTCGGAGAACTGTACTAAATTGCCTTAAAGGAGACGTACTTGCATATCAAATTGCCAGACACACGGAATTCCTGGTCCAATGTGACTATGACACTAGAAGAATGCAAGAATATCTGCTCAAAAAATTGCTCTTGTATGGCTTACTCAAATGCTGACACCCGCAATGGAGGAAGTGGATGCTTATTGTGGTTCAAGGATCTGGTTGACATTCGGCAGGTACCCAACGGAGGGCAAGATATCTACATTAGAATGGCTGCTTCTGAAGCAGGTATGTCTTTTTTCTAACATGTTTTAATAGAAACACAAGCTGCTATTTTAGACAAATCGATACTTGCAGATACTCTGGAGAAATCAGATGGAAAGAAGCCAAAAATCCGTCACTGGATTCTGCCCTTTGCAGTTGGTGCAATTCTGGTAATTCTACGCATGCTGATCTACCATAAAAGAAAGAAGACTTTAGTATTCAAAAGAAAAATCCCTTTTTGCCCTGACATCTTACCAAAATATAGTCATACAAATTCAAATAAGAGGCATAATAATTAAACGTGCCTGTTAACTTGGCTTTATCTGGTATCTATTCCCTCCAACTTTAGTGTGCATAAGTAGCTCTTTAAACTTGTATAGAGTCAAACAAGTAGACATATAGATCCTGTTTGACATCCTAAATGGCGATTCACATCCTATGCGACATCCTACTTGTATTATGCTACGTAGAACGTGTGTGTCTACTGTAAGTGTCTATTTGTGCACATCCAAAGTTGAAAGGTAGAGAAAATTTATATATTATGCTTAAATAAAAGTTAGAATTAGAACTATCATATTTGTTTGTTATTGCACCTTAACAAAATTCACTTCATTTGCTTTTGGCAGGTAGTTCAGGATTAAATGGCAGCCACAAGATGGATTACAGTGGTAGTCGTGCTGAGGAATTAGAGATACTGCTATTTGACTTATCCACCATAACGAAGGCTACCAATAAATTTTCAATCGAAAGAAAGATTGGAGAAGGGGGATTTGGACCTGTTTATAAGGTATATATATCTGGCATAGCTGATTCTTTCTTACATCAAGTTAAGAACTGAAACTATTAACATCTGAAGATTGTGATGTTTAGGGAATACTCGAAGGACAAGAAATAGCTGTCAAGCGTCTATCGAGAACTTCCACACAAGGAGAAAATGAGTTTATTAATGAAGTTGTATATATTGCCAAACTTCAGCACAGAAATCTGGTGAAGATTCTCGGCTGCTGTATTGAAGGGGAAGAGAAGATGTTGATCTACGAATACTTGCCAAACAGAAGTCTTGATTCATTTATATTTGGTATTACTCTCCTCCGCTAAGTTCTTATTATATAAAGCCAAACTGACTTTGTGTTGATGATCCAGCAAATGATTTGGCAGATGAGACAAAAAAGAAGGCATTAGACTGGCCTAAACGATTTCACATTATCAATGGTATAGCTCGGGGAGTTCTGTATCTGCATCAAGATTCTCAATTGAGAATAGTTCACGGGACCTGAAAGCTAACAACATTCTGCTAGACAAGGACATGAATCCTAAGATATCAGACTTCGGCTTGGCAAAATTATGTGAAGAGGATGACATTAGAGCCATGACAAACCGAGTTGTTGGGACATAGTAAGAACCTTCTGACGGATAGTAATTGTTTCTACAGTATTAGTAATTCTATTTTTGCACTACATTTTTATGCAGTGGGTATCTGTCACCGGAATATGCATTGTACGGGAAGTACTCAGTAAAATCAGATGTATTTAGCTTTGGTATTTTAGTGTTGGAAATTGTGAGTGGAAAAAGCAACAGAAAATCCTGTCATCCAGACTATTAACTTTTGGCCAAGTAAGATTTGGTGTTATCTACTAGTAACAGATATCTTACAAAGCTACTCGTGCTAATAATAAGCTCGTAAAATGTACAGGCGTGGAATCTCTACAAGGAAGGTAGGTCAGCAGAACTACTTGATGAATGCCTAGGTGATTCTTGTTCAACATATGAAGTGACAAGATCAATCGGTGTTGGTCTATTGTGTGTCCACCAATGTCCTGAAGATCGTCCGAGTATGTCTTCTGTGGTTCTGACATTGAACAATGAAGGCGTGTTGCCATTGGCTAAACAGCCAGTTTTTTACACAGAAGGAAATGCACCTTGTGGTGAGTTCTCTCTTCTAGACAAGATGCACTGAGTACTTTTTTCGGGGGCCAACATTGAGTGAGACGGACCTTGCTCTGATACCATGTTAAAGAAAGTCTTAGACCTAACTCACACCCCAAAAGCTAGCTCAAAGGGAGAAGGATTGCCTAATCCTTATAAGGAGACCACCCATCCCATTAACCACCAATGTGGGACTTTGTATCTTAACAGATATTGGTTTACTGTTCGTTACAAGCTTGCAGTTGCAATAATCTTTTCTTTAATTCTTTGAAGCAATGTGGCGAAAACAAATTGCTCATGATTGTGATGAATCAACTATGTTCCTAAAATTGTTTTGTTATGAAAACAAACTCATGATTGCGTTAGACATATTACAGTACAGTTCCGAGTTCCTGCAGATTTTTCTTTCTATCGTATCATATATCATATATAACTAAAAAGTGGGAAGCTCCAACTTCAAAGTTGGATTACCATTTTACTCCTATACAAAATAAAAATATAATTAAATAATCAATCAAAACATAAATTAAATAGTAATATTTGAATTACATAATAAGGGACATTTTACCCCTAGACAAAATAAAAATATAATAAAATAATCAATCAAAAAATACGTAACGTTTGTGCACATTTCTTTGTCAAGTTAAAGAAGTAGTTTCCATTGAAGGATAAAAATATTTAATTAATTAAATTAGATAAATTAAATATTTTATATTCTTTTGATTTAGCGTATGAGTAAAATGGTAATTCAACTTTACAATTTTAATAATCTCGGACTAGGATGATATGATGATAAGATTATTGTAAACTCCAAAATAAAAGAAAACAAAAAATCTACTCCTTCCGTCTGATTTTATGTTGCACCATTTCCTTTTTGGTCCGTCTCTAAAAGAATATCATTTTATTCTAATTAGAAATAATTTAACAATGAAATTCCCCTTTTACCCTTAATGAAATGATTTTAGACCACAAATTTCAAAAATTTTACCTTTTTTTTTCCCTTAAAGATCGTGGGCTACATAAAATTGGACGGAGGAGTATTTATTTCACACACGCAAAGCCGTTGAGGTGTTTAATGGACCAATTATCTTTCTTAGCATATCCACATCCGCATTCTGCTGTCCAACCAAAATTTCTCTTCTATCCAATACAAGACAAAGTCATGCTTCTAAGGTTAAGGTTATACACTCTTCACTTACAAATAAAAAAGAAGAAAAGTTCCCGTGAGTTATGTAGTACACTTGAAGGGATAATATTTTTTTGGTTCAACATATACAATTCTCCCAAATGCCAGGAACAATCCAAGTTTCAGGTACAAAAAGCTTCCCTGTTTTAATGGTTGATGAATGACTTCCTTTTTCTTTTTTTCTTTATTAAGCTCAATTTGTTATTACGCAGTGTTTGATTTCAAGAATGTTTCATCTTCTTCAATTTGCTTATGGGGTTAGTATTTTCCTCTTCTTTCTTTTTAGTGTTGTATATATAGTTGTTTACATTTCCAATTGATTTGGGATTTCATATGCTTTCTTGTAGTTTCCATGGGGAAGCAAGCGTACCAAACATGGGACAAGGGAGATTTCTCCTTGTAATGATTATTCAATCACCTCTTTATTCTTATGTTTCATCCTTTCAGCACAAAAAACATTACGATTAATGAGTTCGGGTAATTTGATTCTTCTTTTGCAGTCCATTAACCACATTTCGCGAAAATTTGGTTGTTAGACTTGAGGATGCTGAGGGAAATGAGATATCGCGTAAAGGTATATATATGTCATCTTTGTGTATTGTGTTCCTTTCCATCAATCTCAGATGGAGCCAAAGATTCACTATTTTTTGGCTTTGGGGTATGATGGAATAAAGCAAAATGGTTCTTTAAACTGTCTGTGCTTCTTTCAATTGTGAAGTACCAGTTAGTCAATGCAACTTTCGACGCTCATAATGAGTCACCCGGAAACAGTCGCGCTATGTTTTTAAACATAGGGGTCAGGCTGCGTACATCGGACCCTCCCTTACCCCGCAATGGACGGGAGTCTTTGAGGCATTGGGGTAATGTTGTTGTTTTGTGTATTGTGTTCCAAATTCGATGCTAATGTATAGGTTGGTGACAAAATGTTTCTATTTGACAGAAGTAAAGACGTTATCAATAGTTGAGAAGGGTGATTGGGATGATTTTTTTCAACTTGAAGGATGTCATTATGTTCATATGAAGTTGCAATTCATTCTAAGTGAAGATGAACGCAACCTAATCCGTAATGTGGTAATATTACACTGTTTCTCAAACATGTTCCTACTCTGAGTTTCTAAAAGGATTTTACAAGTCCGTAAAGTTTTTTCTTTTTTCTTTTTCTATGGTTAAAAGTTTTATTAGCCTTGACGACTCTATCAGCTTATTTTGATTGATTTGGCAGAGAGAATCTGCTTTGAAAAAGAAACAAGACAGAGTTCTTGCGACAAATGTTAAATACAAAGGAACTGCAGTGCCTCTGCGAGATACATTTGCATCATCTCTGCTCATCACAAGGGAGTTTTCAGGTTTGATCACACATTCTATGAACTATATTAAGGGGAGAAAGATATCGGAATAAAATTTAGGACTTATAAGATTTAACTAAATTTGTTATGGTAATTGAAAAGTGGAGAATTCCAGAGGGATTTGCAGCTTCACCCAAGATGGAAGCACTGTGGTGAGAATGCTTAGTAGGTTGTTATAGAGAGGGCTTAGTAGGTTGCGATGATGTCAATATTTGCTTTTCTCTAATGAATTATAACTGAGTAAATTGCTAAGAGTTTTGATAGCAAATCTGCCTGTTTAGAATGCCACAGATAGAAGTGAAGTAAACTCATCTTCACCTCTAAAAGAAGGGGTTGAAATACAATATTTGGATGTTGCTGCTAACCAAAAGAAGAATGTTGTTGATTCGTATAGCAAAACTGCTGATCAAGGTGTGTTGGAGAAAACTCCTAGCAGTGTCAGGAAAATGATAAGTGCCTTTGAAACCGGTCTTTCTCAGGTACTTCTACTCTTCAGCTTATTTAAGGGTGTCGTCATGTCAGACTCCATATTTCTTTTATTAACATAAACCATGGAAAATATTGAACTAATTTCATACATCAGAAGAAAGGGAGAAGATCTCTTACAAGAACTCGAGCATCAAAATCCCAACCAAATTTAGTTGGAATCGGAGGCTCCCTAAAAGATCTGTGTCCAGACAACACTTCAAGGCCTTATAAAATGAGGGCATTAAGGCTAGAAAGACCTCTTAATGCTATTGACTTGCCAGAGCCTCAGGTAAATACTCGCATAAAAGGAGAAAATCGTTCTCCAGAGAAAGATATTGTTGGTACGGAACAGCCCCTGTTGCATGAAGAGTTGAAGCAATCTAGCGTGCATATTGTCCGATTTAACGAAGCAGGCTCAAGTCATCAGGAGATCCTCATATCTGCTAGATCCCAAACAATTAGTATGGCTCATCCAGATATGCTGAAAGCTGATAATTTATCTGCTGATCGAGATTGTTTTAGTGATCCTTCAGTTGCAGAGAAACGAAACAGAGAAATCATATCAGAGACTTTACCAGAAGTACACTTTGAAAGGGCTTCAAATGCGAAGCCAAAATTAATAGCATACTGCGAAGATGAGCTTTATGACTCTGAAAATTCTGGTGCATGGATATTTCCGAATGACAAAAAGCGTCTATGTATGACAAGTTCAGGCAAAAACTTATTGCATTTATCAGAAGATTGCCACATTGGATTAGACGATCATCAAAGAAATAAGACACCTTCCATGCAGGAAACTACAGGGAAGGTACTCAGCATCCTTACTGATCTCTTTTAGACGTTCAATAGTATTCTATAAGTTAGTCCACTATCCTTAGTGGTAACTTTGATGGAAAACTCTGCATGTCTCTTTATCATGCATATCTATTTGACCAACAGTTCACTACCAAATCCTCATACTGGTCATATCATCATTGTATTATACAGTTAACTACTTAAACATTTGGTCCTCTTGGAAGATTTTTGTTTGCCTGAACAAGTTCCTGCTATTGTTTTCATGGAAGCAGCGTAGTTTTTTCAATAGAAGTGACGCCATGACAAAGAAAGGAAGAGAGAAGCCACAAAAGGCAAGAAATCAGTCTGAGAGCTTTGGAGAAAATGGCTCTTCTGGACCTGTAAGACAGGTCAGACATGCATCTTATTTTGATTCATACATTCTTATATCACTCGCTTGGATGTCTACTATCTAACTATAAGCTCAGGGAAGTACAGCCTCCGGAAGTGTTAAGATGGCTTGATCTGAATACTTTAGTTTTAATACTTGTTATATTCACATTTTTCAGGTGATAAAAATTGCATTAATTGTAGGGTTTGGTATATTAGTTCTCCTCACTAGACAAAGAGAAACCAGGTGTGTATTCCTCTCAATCGTCTCCTATTGTTATATTTCATTAGAGTACTGAAAAAAAATTCGTCCAACAGGAGAAATGACAGAAAATCGAAGGATTTTTACTTCACCAGTCCAGATTTCATGGATCAGTTGGCATCTTCAGAAGAACAATGGAGTCTATCAATGGTAGATGGAGATTGATTCATTGCTTTTTCCCAAGACTTAGCCAACTTTTCAGCTTGTTCCTGTTGGCTTTACAAAGGATATATCTTATTGAATTTCTCCTTTGCTGATAGTAGTTATCTTGCATTTGGAAATAATGGTCCGTCCGTCTCTTTGATATTGATCTAAACATTTATTTTTCGTAACAACAGCATGTTATTTTGAATAGTCTTTCTCTGCACATGTAAGACAATCAGCCATTTTGGTTAATGGGTACATTACATCTTTGCTGTAAATGATTCGGGTCTTGTTAATTAAAATGAAGTAAGAATGCAGATTGGAGTAAATTGGAGATGCAAGTTTCTGAAAGGTAACAGATATTTTGTGAAATTATTTGAAGTGCGTGCAAATTGGTGCGAATATCAATATATATATATATATATATATATATATGCCTCTACAACGACAAGAGAATGTATGGTGTAATAAGGACTAAATTAGTCAAGGTGCACGCAAGCTGGCTTGGACATCAATAAAGAAAATACATATAATAACATGCATCTGCCTACTATTTGTTGTTGCTATTGGGAGGTAACAAGTATCTCGTGGAATTAGTCGAGCTACACACAAACTAACCCTGAGAAAATACACACATACATACACATATAGATATACAAAATAATATGTGTCTACCTAGTACGTGTTGTTGCTACTAGGAGGTAACATGTATTTTGTGGAATTCTTCGAGGTGTGCGTAAGTTGGGCCGGACACTAATAGGACAAGAAAAACTAAACTTATACCCCTTTAAATGAAAATATATACATCCATATACCCTTTTACATTTTCTACCCCCATACTATTAAAATTGCCCAAAATTCGTGCGCTAATGTTAGCATCTGCTTGTATGATATACCAATAGGGTATACATATACCAACAAGGTATCACAGATGATTAAGCTCAATACTATATGATACCGATATGATATATATACCGACAGAGTATATAACGAATGTATTTTCTACTAATTTAGAGTTTAATATATTTTTATTTGTTTCTTAAAAAAATCATATATACCCATTGGGTATTAATATATACCGCCCAAGTATCACAATGAACTGAACTCATTCTACATGATACCGCTATGGTATACATATACCGCCAGAGTATATTTCAGGGTATTTATACTGGTAAAGGGTAGAAAGGTAAATAGTTTGGATAATGATTCCATTAATTGTAAATAGTTTATATTGGGTCTATTAAGGATAAATAATTTCAAATTAAGTATATTTTGTGTACTTTTTCCATAGGAAAATATGTATAATAATATGCATTTATGTAATACCTGTGGTTGTTATTGAAAGTTAACAGATATCTCGTGAAACTAATTGAAGTGTGCATAAGTTGATCCGAACGCTAATAAAAAATATAATAGTATGCATCTACAACCACAAAAAAATGTATGGTGTTGTAAGGAGTAAGTTCAGATAATGGGAAGGAACTGTTAATTGCAGTTGTTTGGTAGCAAAACACATTGCATGCATGATCTTTTTATTCAATTTTTCCTTAGCAGTGATGGCTAGTAATTGTACGTCTATAAATGAATATTAAGTAAAAAGTTGAAACACTATTCTAATCATATTTATGAATAAAGAATAAGTAAATACATATTTAACAAAAACAAAAAGAATTTAATTTAAAAATTACAAAAATTGATTTAAAAGAAATGATTAATTGTTACTCAACATGGAACAAATTACAAATGTTTGTGTTAAAACATTCATATTTATAACTTATATCTAATTACCTATTCAATTGCTATTCTTAATATCCATAATTTTTCAAGTTTTTCATATTCATAACCTTCAAATAATTAATTTAAAGCTTTAGTTATATATATATATATATATATATATATATATATATATTCTTCGATTTTTCTCTATATATATTCATTTTTTTTTTTCTATGAGACCCCAGCTAAAGGTTATTATTTTTACTTCTATGTGTAGTTAAATTAGTGAAACACTTATATCGTTATTGTGCTATTTCATTCATATTTTAGTTTGACTCGATGAAGAAGATTCTTGATTTTTTATTGGTTATGGGAGAAGGTGTTGACAAGAACTCAAAATATGTACTGGTTTTGTATTTCATTCTCCACCAGTATTCTTATGAATAAGTCTTAAGAAGAATATGTATGTTGTATTTTTTCTTCTCTTTTTATTTTTTTAAGTGTATTTTCTCTCTCTATTAGACTTCTTTAATTTGATTTTGTATAAAATTTATATTTTTATTTAGTCTCAGATTAGCTCATTGGAAGTTACTAACTACTAGCCAATGTTCTATGGTTGGTTACGTAAAAAGAATTACTTTTATACACTAAAATATGCTCCTCATTTGGTGTTCTTGATCACTTTTAAAAATTTGTTTATAAGTGTTGTATTTTTTTTATTACACTCATACTTTTATAGAATTTTAATTATTTTCATAAATCTATAAAAACAAATTACACAGGATACACGTGCAAACCAGAAAGCGTAGTTTACTTAAAGAAAAGAAGTGGAGGATTTTAATACAATTCTGAGATGTAAGTGCTTCCTATCGAGCATTCAACAATGAGATGGTAACTTCGTTTATAGAACTTGGTGTTTGTGTACTCCAAAAAAATTGATCAACATCACCAATTTTCCTTTCAGTGAAGAAACCAGGATGTTTAGCTGGTGGCAATATGCCTTCATTGGTCAGCATCATAATCACAGTAGACATACTTGGCCTGTCCTCTGGATTTTGTTGAACACATAATAAACCTACATGG
>JAOTQR010000097.1:22751606-22764593 GCA_025774065.1 Solanum ossicruentum | reverse complement strand
AGTAGGGTCCTTAGTTAATTCTGAAGCAGCAACTCTGACAAACAGGTCTTGCTCATTTTCATTGTACACTCTAATATCAACGAGTTCACCGAACCATAGTAAGCATCCACTTCCGCCATTTCTTATATCAAGATTTGAGAAGGCTGTACAATTGCAATCAGCCGAGCACATTTTCTTGCATTCTTCAAGATTCATGCTCTCATCATACCAGGAGTGTCTAGCATTTGGCATCCTGATATTAGTAAATTTAAGAAAACCATCTTGATGACAAGACAGAAGTTTTCCTTGTACAACCATTAGACCAGTCCACTGCATACCATTGTTCAGGATACCTGTGAAAATTGGTCAAGACACTCTAGTTTATGCGTGTAAAGGCATAAAAAAGTAACTAGAAGTATGCTCTCTCTAGTAGCTTAAACATTTACACGAGAAGGTCACACATTTTTACAGTACCTAGGCTCGAAACCTCGCAAGCAGTCACATGGAGGGGAGTTACTGATGTTGCAACTTGCATAAGGACCACATAAAGCAAAACGGTCACAATTATCATTTTGCGTTGACACGCAGACTATCCAGCTGTGAGGTGTTCCACTATTCCAGCCGGATTGATCACTATCCTGGTGGGTAGGGACTCGTTAAGTTCGTATTTAAAGTAAATTTCCTGCTGTTTAATAACAAACCCAAAAGTGTAATATACAGCTGGTTTCTTTTGAGGACTACTACTAAATGCAATACCATTCCATGGCCCTGTGCTATACAAAATAGCCGAATTTTTCCACACAAGAAATTGCAGATATCCATGAGAATCAAGACGTTCTATATATTCGCCAGGAGCAGGATCATCAGTGCTCGTCCATGATGACATGTTCCAATCCATGCCCGTGACGAGATTATGTCCAAGCTTCATGCCAGGTAATAAAGTATCTCCTGGATAAATCAAAACTTTGCCAAGCGAAATTAACTTCAAGGTCACTATCATTTCCATCACTGACTACAAGGTTCCCGGAATCCAGGAGCCGTGCTTTTGGATTCTTTAAGGATCTTGATGAGTTTGATGACCAAATTGAGAGATTTGAATTATCAACAAGTACAAGAATCCCATTGGAATTGAGTGTTAACACTCCGGAATTGTCCTTCACTGGAATATTTCTGTTGGCAAACCAGATGACAGTTCTAGGTGATATCTTCTTGTACCATATCCCAACATAATGATTCTTGGAATTTCCAGGGCTGAAAAATCCGAGTTCATAAACCCCTCCAGCTGAAACAATTGTCTCTCCATCAGTAATGGATTTATCTGTAGGGATTGTGTCTAATGCTGTGGAAATTAGCGCCATGGAGAGGAAAATGGAGCAAGAAAATAAAAAATGTTTCCCTTTCATGGATTGTGATTCGCGCCTTTAGAAAAAACGTAAAGCTTTAAAGCCTCAACTTAGCTGACACAAACAACACCAGTTTCTTTCATTGAAAAGGTCAATTTTTTTCTTTCATGTCCAACTGCTGAGAGGCGGCTAAGAATTGGAATGTGATAGTCTGAACCTGTGCATTATTGTACACCTTTGACGACTCAGTTTCCCTGTTTGAGAGGCCAAAATATAAAAAATAATTTGACAAGCATCCAGTGTTTGTATCAAAGTATTAAATGTGTGATATATGATTGAATGTTAGATATATATGCTTCATTGTAGTTAAGTTATAGGCCGAATATATAGATAGACACTTAAAGTTGTCACCACTTATTGAGTTAGACAACTTAACTATCGTTAAGACACCTCTAGTTGACATAAGTGTGGCTCGTGCACGAGTCAGGCAAATCTCACGCGTGAACTACAAAAACTACCATGACATGTTAAATTTCGGAATAATGTAGAGTAGTACTGATGCGGGTTCTGTGGGTTCAACTGCTTTACTCAAACAATGTATACATATATACACTTTTGAATAATCATGCACATTCAATTCTCTTATATATGAAACAAAAACCATGCTGATTAGTGTCACCCACAAGTTAGATTAGTACTAAGATAGCATTAGGCATTTGAGATCTGTTATTACAACAATAACATACTCAATATAATCTCGACCTGGACAGGTTATCATGCCCAATGTATTGGGATTTTGCTTAAAAATGAAAAAGATTATTATCCCACATTGAAAAATTATTGAAGAGTAGCTTGGAGGCTTGCCTATATATAGGCAAGCCTCCAAGCTACTCTTCAATAATTTTCCAATGTGGTAAAATGGCTCTTTTCATTTTTAAGCAAAATTTCAACAATCTTAAAAGAATTTTTTTTCTTTTTTTAAAAAAAGAAATTCTTTTTTTTAAAAAAATTGTTGGGATTTTGCTTAAAAATGAAAAGGGTCATTATCCCACATTGGAAAATTATTGAAGAGTAGCTTGGAGGCTTGCTTATATAAGGGTGCTTAAGTTATGTTTTATCACATAAACCTCAGTACATTCCTTTATATACTACTCTTTAATAATTTTCCAATGAGATAATGGTCCTTTTTATTTTTAAGCAAAATCCCAACAATCTTAAAACAATACAAGATGTCATACCCAATTTAATCTCAACCTGGACTGGTTGTTTTCATCTCTTTTGAATTGCCAATACTCAGAAGCAAGCAGATACATTGGATATTGTAATAAGAACAGCAGTACTAGGTACATCTAATACATCAATCACATTCATCTGACTAGATGTGCTACTTACTTCATATATCACTACACCAAAAATAATCTTTTAACGATAATAGTTTTATCATCATTAAATATATATTTTTAAAGATAATTAATTCTCTTTATAAATATCCTTAAAGGTTATAGCGACGAATTAATATTGATAAAAACTTCAGACTCTTTGTTAATGTGCATGTATATATACAAGGGAATTGATAATTGAATCCCTTTGTCGTAGCCCTTTAATATCAGAAAAAATGCTGCATAAATATGAACCACAATTTGAGGATTTTATTTGTATTATTAAAGTGTTAGCTGTCAATAACAGAGAAAATTTTTACTTGCATTATTAAAAGCAAGTGGGCTTACTGAACATGTGTAATGTTGTCGTTTAGCAAGGCTGCCTTAAACAAGTGGCTAAAACAATTGATGTTCTACTGTCGTTTTATATTACTCGACTCATGTGGCGTTAACATATTTTTTAAAAAAATAGATTAAAACAGATTTTATTAAAATAATTTTTTGATAATACATTGAAATTCTATTTAATTACTACTATTCTATATAGTTATTTAATAATATAAAAATATTATTAATTTATTAAAATAAATATATAGATTTTCAAAATATACAAAATGCCATAATATTAGAATGGATATAAAAGTAGGTTTCAGCTCAAATGTCCATTCCATCATGTTCTGATCATAAGTCTCTTTTGATAAAAACTTATCCATATTATTACTTATTATATTTACGTTAAATTAATAAATATATATTATATATTTATATTTAAATACATTCTATCACATGATTATGATTAATTAATAAATATTTTTATTTCATCTAACTATACAATTGATCAATTTTTTAAAATTAATTTATTTTAAAAAATACTTTTAATGAGAAGTAATTTATATTTGATCAATAAATTGAAAAAATTATTTTAAGCAACAATTTTTGGCCAAACTTTTTTTCAACTTCTGAAAAATAACTTTTGTGTCTTCGTAGGAGTACTTATTTTCTCCCCAAAACTAGTGAAACATCTCAATTTAAAAGCAAATGTTTTTTTACCTTGCCAAAACTTAAATTACCATAAGTTAACATAACTTAATATATAAATATCGAATCTGAATAAATATTTGCCGGCTCTTTTACATAAGTTGACACAATGATTCGGATGATTCTCCACCTTGACATTATTTCCTCTATTTCAAAATAGTTGTTTACTATACTAAAAATAGATGTCCAATAATAAGTGTTGCTTTTATAAAATCAAAAGATAATTTACTAATTAGTTCTTTTTCCTTAATTATAATCATTTTTTATTATATTTTTCAAAATATTGTATATATTATACTTAAAAGATGATATGATAAAATTATTCTTATTAGTGCTTCTAATTCTTGTATCAAATTAATAGTAAATGATTATTATTCGAATAAGAGAAGAGAGTATTACCGGAAATAGTCACGCTATGTTTTTAAACATAGGGGTCAGGCTGCATACTCCGACCCCCACTTACCCTGCAATGGGCGGGAGCCTTTGAGGCATTATGGTAATGTTGTTGTTGTTGTTAAGAGAAGAGAGTATTAATAAATCAATCTTGCATTAATGAAAAAATTGAGCTATTGTCTGCCCAGGCTTAGGCATGTCAATAAATGAAGAATATATCCAATAATTCTAAGTTTCAACTAACTGAAATTAATGGCTCAAAAGCATATACTATTTTGGAAAATGAAATAATTAAAAATTACTTATAATATCAAGTAGAATATGATATTTACAGCATGACAAAACTTGTCTGTTGTTTTTATATTTTCTTAGTATAATATTCTAATATGATGACTTTATAACGGTTTACAATATATTATAAGGAAAAAGAAATAAATGAATGTGTCACTATCATAAAAGTTGGAATTATTTATTTTGACCTGATTGATTACATCAGGAAAAGGGAAAAAATATCTCCTTAAATTGTTATTTTTATCTGTCACTTCAATTAAAAAGTTTTGGTCAAATATTGATGAAGTTTAATTTTAATCTTTGTAATATTTCATTAAGTGCATATAATTTTAAATTTATTAAAATATTTGTTTTTATCCCTTTACATAAAAAAAAAATGTATTTGAGTCATTTGGTTGATAACATATTATCATGGGATTATTAATTTTGGATAAGTTAGTTTCTGATAAGTTATCCCATTGTATACATGGGAATAACTTATCTCGTTACTAAGACAAAAATAATGGGATAAATAGTTCAAGAATTATCTTATTCCTCCAACCAAACATGCGATAAAATAATCTCACATTTTATCCCCCAATTATTATAACTTAAACGTCACCAAATGACCCCTAGGTTATTGTTTGAGCTATATCTTGCCTAAATATGAATTAACTTCATAAATTGAATATACTTCATCAGCAATTGAATGAGTTAATATTAAGAAATTCACTAAAATTATGAAAATTCACCATTAGAGGTATTAACAAAGATACATAAATTAATTCAATATTAAATATATTCAATCAAAATGGGAGGTCAAAAGATTTACAACTTTTTAAATTAAAATCTTTCACATTTAGGCTCTTAGCCGCCTCTATGGCCTCTCAACAGAAAAGTTGAAAGAATCGTTTCCTTAAATTGAAAATTACGATGTATCGCGTTAAATTCAAAAGAAGTAAAAAAAAATAATAAATAATCTTATCGTAAATGATCGATGAATTGAGTAAAATTAATTAATACATATTTGATAAGAGATAAAAGATACATGATGAAGTTAGTTGAGATGAGGTTCATTTGTATCTTTTAATTTTTGACTCTAAATATAAGCATGTATATATATGCAAATATCTATTGAAATCGAAATAAATATAAATTTGGATTCATAATTTCACATTTAAACACTAATAAATACAATGCTGAAAATCTTATATTTACGAGTGTACAAATTCACCCAAAAAATAATATATAAAATTAATCAAAGTGCAAGCAAATCATCCCGATCATCTCAATTATTCTTTTTAAAAAAAAATATTGAGTGAGTAAAAGTGTTTTGACGATGCCGACAAAGATTTATAAAAAATATTATCAATTTTCATACCCCATCTCTGTATTTATTACACAACGCTACCCTTGGGCCCAAAAAAAAAAAAACCTTGAAGTGATTATACACTCAAAACTTGAAGCAATGCTAATTAATCTTTGATTATTGTACCATTTTTAATCCTCAGCAACAACAAAATGCACAATTATCACATAGAAAAAACTAAAAGTTGTTCCATAACATAACAAAATCTTCTAAATAGTCCATTTTGATATCAAGGTTAGTGAATTTTAATTATTGGAATTATTTTTGTCTATTCAAGCCTTTTGTTCGTGGGTCCTACTGTATTATTGGTTTGGGTAAGAAATTATTAGTTAGAATTACAGTAGTCAATAATTGATTGGCTCGTTTGACATGTCTACAGAAGTTGCAGTGTTTGGATGTGCAATATTTAGCTTATTTTTATTTTATAAGTCAAATATTATGGACATGACTTTTTGATTCTAAACTGGTGGGCAATAAGAGTTTATAATTTTGTCACTACTGAAATAGTTTTGTGTGTCAGCTATGTTGAGGCTCTTGAACCTTGTCAATGAAAAATATGAGCTTGAATCCAGGCTACTTTTTTGGTTCATTTGCTCCCAATTTTTCTTCATTTTAGTAGCTTCTGCATCATTAGACACAATCACTACAGATAAATCCATTAGAGATGGTGACACAATTGTTTCAGTTGGAGGGGTTTATGAACTCGGATTTTTCAGCCCTGGAAATTCCAAGAATCGTTACGTTGGGATATGGTACAAGAAGATATCACCTAGAACGGTCGTTTGGGTTGCAAACAGAGACATTCCACTTAGTGACACTTCAGGAGTGTTAACACTCAATCCCAATGGAAATCTTGTACTCGTTGATAAATCCAATGTGTCAATTTGGTCATCGAATTCATCAAGATCCTTAAAGAATCCAAAAGCGCAGCTCCTGGATTCTGCAAACCTTGTTGTCTATGATGGAGAAGAAAGAGATGTTGAAGTTAATCTCGCGTGGCAGAGTTTTGATTATCCAGGAAATACTTTATTACCTGGCATGAAGATAGGAAAGAATTTGGTGACGGGCATGGATAGGTATACAACGTCGTGGAAGAGCACAGATGATCCTGCTCCTGGTGAATACGTAGACCATGTTGATTCACGTGGATACCCCCAAATGTTCTTGTTGAGAAATTCATCTATAGTATTTAGCTCAGGACCATGGAATGGTATTGCATTTAGTAGTAGTCCTAGTAATAAACCAACTTTGTATTATACGTTCGAGTTTGTTATCAATCAGCAGGAAATTTACTTCAAATACGAGCTGAAGAATGACTCTATGCTCACCAGGGTGGTGCTCAACCCGGATGGAGTGATAGAACATCTTATATGGGTTGAGCACAGCCAGAGCTGGTTTCGCTACTTGACAGCACAAGTTGATAATTGCGATCGTTTTGCTTTATGCGGACCTTATTCAAGTTGCAACATCAATAACTCTCCTCCGTGTGACTGTCTGAAAGGCTTTGAGCTTAGGTTTGTATTTGTCAAACTATGTGATCAGAGAGAGCACACATTTGAATTTTGTTTTTTGTTACTTAATTATGTCTTTACAGGAATCCTCAAGATTCTGCAGCAGACTGGTCTAGTGGTTGTGTTAGGAGAACTTCTTTAAATTGTAACCAAGATGGTTTTCTTAAATTTTCGGGTATCAAGATGCCGGATACCAGAAACTCCTGGTATAATGCGAGCATAAACCTTGCAGATTGCAAGAAAATGTGCTTAGATGATTGCAATTGTACAGCCTACTCAGATCTTGATGTTAGAAATGGCGGAAGTGGATGCTTACTATGGTTCGGAGAACTCATAGATATACGAGAGTTCAGCCAAAATGAGCAAAACCTGTATGTGAGAGTAGCTGCTTCAGAATTAGGTAACGAACCTGCCTTCCATAAATGCAGAACTCTTTAGAACTGAAGGAACTCTACTATCTTATTAACTTGATAGACCTTAAAGTTGATTAAGTGCTTTGGTAGTTGGTAATATGGCGATATTATTGTAAAGGATCAGTATGCTTGTATCCACTTAAATTGGATCCATATAAATTGGAGCTGATAATCTATTACAAACTTGTCCTACTAATGGTGTGACAATCACCTGTACCCTCATTTTCTGTGGCACTGGAGTGGAAGTAGCTAGACGTAAAGATCATTTGAATGAATGATTTCAAATCTTACTCTGCATACTAGGGAAGTAAGAGGTTGGTAGGATTGCCAACGTATGAGACACTTCGTTCCTTTTAAAGGTTTAAAAATATGCTAGACGTCATACAGATCAAAGATGTTGACAGCGGGTGGTAGTCATATGCATTCAGTACTGCAATATGTGTCATCTTTCAAAGAAGATGTTCCGATTAACAATGCAGCTTTAATCAATTTAACATGGACTACTTTTTCAGTAATCTTGCAGTCTGCAGGACTTCATTAAATTGAAAACTAATATTGAACATATTCAGACAGGACGCGGAAGAGAAAGAGGTCAGTCCTGATTGCTGTTATTTCAGCAGTGGTAGCAACATTTATTCTAAGCTTTTTAGCTTGGCTTTCCTTACAAAAAAGGAAAATAAGAGCAGGTAAGTATACTGGTTAGAAAATTCTATCTGGCTAACATTGATAAACTTTACTGAATTCTCAATGATATGATGTTTGTGGCGGGCAAATGTATGTTGACAGGTTCAGAAGTTGAAAATGAGGACATGAAGCTTCCATTGTTTGATTTAGTTACTGTTACTAGTGCCACTAAAAACTTCTCTTCTGCTAATGTGATTGGGGAAGGCGGCTTTGGACCGGTTTACAAGGTAAATCAGCTTCAATCCTTAATGTTCATCTAAAAGTGGCATCTTTAATCCTTGATAGAAAATCGCAGGGTATCCTACCAGGAGGACAACCGATAGCAGTAAAGAGGCTCTCGAAGTATTCTGGACAAGGCATTCAAGAGTTAAAAAATGAAATCGTTCTCATTTCCAAGCTGCAACATCGGAACCTTGTCAAGCTATTGGGTTGCTGCCTTGAAGGAGAAGAAAGGATGCTAATCTATGAATTTATGCCCAACGCTAGCTTGGATTATTTCATTTTTGGTCTGGGTTTCATGATTCATTAGCTAAAGTCCATTTGATAAATCCTCAATATGTCTGCATGACTGATCAATGTTTAGCTCTATATTGTGCAGATCCAAGCAGAAAAGCTTCACTTGCATGGAAGAACCGCTTTGAAATCGCTATGGGCATATCTCGAGGTCTACTTTACCTTCACCAGGATTCAACATTAAGAATCATTCACAGAGATCTCAAGACCAGCAACATTTTATTAGATAGTCACATGAATGCCAAAATTTCTGACTTTGGCCTTGCCAAAATTTTTGGTGGAGACCAAGTGGAAGGAAAAACCAAGAGAGTAATAGGGACATAGTAAGTTTCTACTTCTCTTTAAATCATAGAATCTTTATTATATTTAGATCAGTACATGAGCATAAATTTATTGAATTGATGCAGTGGATATATGTCCCCGGAGTACGCTGTTGATGGGAAATATTCAGTAAAATCAGATGTATTCAGCATCGGCGTAATCATTCTTGAAATTGTAAGTGGCAGAAAGAACAGGAAATTTCATCATTTGGAACATCATCACAATCTTCTGGGACATGTAAGCACATATGACACAGAACGTCATTCCCTCAATTCACTTTAGTTTACTATTGTAGATACATTTGCATAAATGTGTCATGTTTTATTATTTAGGCATGGTTACTTTGGACTGAAGGAAAAGCGTTGGAACTGATAGACGAATGTATCAAAGAATCATTTTCAGAATCTCAAGTGTTGAGATGCATCCAGGTTGGTTTGTTATGCGTCCAAAAACTCCCCGAGGATAGGCCTACAATGGCATCAGTAGTTTTCTGGTTAGGCAATGAAGGTCTAGTTCTTCCTCAACCAAAGCAACCTGGTTTTTTCATAGAGAGGAATTCAATGGAATCAATAGAGTCAACTGATGAAGCATATGTAAGTAGCAGCATGTCGATAACAGTTCTAGAGCCAAGATAGACGTAAAACTCCAATTGGAAATTTTGAAATGTATTGACTGTTTCTCATTGTCAATATGAGTACTACTGCATATATGATAATAGTAACTATAACAATGACATAACTTGCCCTTTTATCTTTTCCTTGGTATAATATTATTTGGTGACTTTACTATATGAAAGGAATAAAGAAAGAAATGAATGTGTCAATATCATGAAAACTTCAAAAAGTGGTTTTTTCTTGTAAAGTTCTTTTAGAACCTTTGGCCAAGAAAAAGTGATTTTCAAAGTGATTAACCAAACACATTCTTTCCAAAAGTACTTCATAAGGCATCTCTAAATAAATAAATTTTATTTTCAGGAAAAAAAGAAAAACTCTTGTAACTTTTGAAAACTTAACCAAACAAACAACTCCCTCCATTTAAAAAAAATGACTTATTTTCCTTTTTAGTCTGTTTCAAAAGAATGACCTATTTTCTTTTTTTAGTCTATTTCAAAAGAATGACCTACTCTGTTTCAAAAGAATGACCTCTTTTTTTTGTTCACGTCACATGTTTAAGTCGTCTTTATTTTTTAAAATTTTATATCAAATCAAACTAAGTTATTTTTTTTAAATGGAGAGAGGATAACTTAACATGTTTAGGTGAATAATTTAACCATGATTAAGTTTTAAAAGTTCAAAAATCACCTGGAACTGTAATTTTATATATAATCATGATTAGTCAAAAGAGTACAACTTTGAAACAACAGAATTTCACACCCACAAGTCTTATTAGGCTCTTAGCCGCCTCAATGGCCTCTTAACAGAAAAGTTGAAACAATTATTCAATTGATCAGTAAACTTAAGTGATTGGCTCATAAAAAGTCAAAAATAATTCACTTAGAAAAGTTTTGTGTGGTTCCAAATTAATTGAACAAAGAAGCCGTAATAGACCGACAGTAAAATTTGAGATTTGCACGGATTATATCACATAGATACGTATATATATTATGATATACTCAAAAACTCAATATAGATTGATTATACATTAAATATACACTTAATACTGCTTATATTTGACTACATAGGAAATGACCATTTCTTTAGTAATTGAAATGATAAAATGGTCTTTTCATATAATTATCCCTAGAGTTTATACCAAAATTATGAAATTATTTATCAGGTTATGATCATAATAATTATAATTCTGACTTGACCTCGTTTTGAATCAAACAACTCGTGTTATTGAAAATCAAATATTGGGTGATCCTGATCATTATATGATGAAATTATTTATCCGGATTATAATTCCACAAATAATTTTTACCTATCTTTTTGTGTTTGGTATACAATCTAAAAACGTTATCCTAAAATCATTTTCATATATTTAAGATAAATTTATGAAGATGCGGTTGGAATTGGGGAGGTAGGGGGCAGGTGGGCTGGGAGGGTGGGGAGCGATAGGAGACAGTACTTGTTTTCCTAATTTTAGAGTGCGATTTTCAAAAGGCTTATTTTTTTGTATGTGTCCTAAAAATTTTGTCCAAACAACATGAGAAAATAGGAAAACGGCTAGAGTACTTGGGTACGTATACTAGTAGGAGGTAGTTTAATTAGTCCAGGTGTGCGTAGGCCTATTATTTGAATTAAAAAGGTTTTCTTTTCATATTCTATTGAAGAGTAATATTGAACCTGACTTTTTTTTATTCAAAAGTGGTGGGCAGGAAAACTCAACTTTGTCAATTAGTATTATTTGTATGAGCTATGTTGAGGCTGAAAGGCCTTAACATTGTCAACCAGAATCCATGAAAGGCCTAGTTTCTTTATTCATTTGCTACCAGTTTCTATTCATTTTAGTAGCTTCTGCATCATTAGACACAATCACTACAGATAAATCCATTAGAGATGGTGACACAATTGTTTCAGCTGGAGGGGTTTATGAACTCGGATTTTTCAGCCCTGGAAATTCCAAGAATCGTTACATTGGGATATGGTACAAGAAGATATCACCTAGAACGGTCGTTTGGGTTGCAAACAGAGACATTCCACTTAGTGGCACTTCAGGAGTGTTAACACTCAATCCCAATGGAATTCTTGTACTTGTTGATCATTCCAATGTCTCAATTTGGTCATCAAACTCATCAAGATCCTTAAAGAATCCAAAAGCACGGCTCTTGGATTCCGGGAACCTTGTTGTCAGTGATGGAAATGACCAAAATAATTTTGCGTGGCAGAGTTTTGATTATCCAGGAAATACTTTATTACCTGGCATGAAGATAGGAAAGAATTTTGTCACGGGCATGGATTGGCGTGTAACGTCATGGAAGAGTAATGATGATCCTACTCCTGGTGAATATGTTGATGGTCTTGATTCTCATGGATACCCACAATTGTTCGTGTGGAAAAATTCATCTATAGCATATAGCTCAGGGCCATGGAATGGTATTGCATTTAGTGGTAGTCCGAACAATAAACAAAATGTATATTACAGTTTTGAGTTTGTTATAAATCAGCAGAAAATTTACTACACATACAAGATTAAGAATAAATCCATGCCCACCAGGGTGGTGCTCAACCCGTCTGGTGTGCTAGAACACCTAACGTGGAGAGAGCATAGTCAGAGCTGGTTTCTCTACTTGACAGCGCAGTTTGATAATTGTGATCGTTTTGCTTTATGTGGATCTTACTCAAGTTGCAATATCAATAACTCCCCACCATGTGACTGTCTGAGAGGTTTTGAGCCTAGGTTTGTATTTGTTAAACTATGTGATCATCTCACGTTAAGTTATCAGAGAGAGAGCAAACTTTCGAATTTTGGTTACTTATGCCCGATTCTTTTTTTGTTAATTATGTCTTTACAGGTTTCCTCAAGATTCTGCAGCAGACTGGTCTAGTGGTTGTGTTAGGAGAACTTCTTTGGATTGTACCCACGATGGTTTTCTTAAATTTACGGGTATTAAGATGCCGGATACCAGAAACTCCAGGTATAATGAAAGTATGAACCTTGAAGATTGCAAGAATATGTGCTTAGCTGATTGCAATTGTACAGCCTACTCAGATCTTGATGTAAGAAATGGCGGAAGTGGATGCTTACTATGGTTTGGAGAACTTATTGATATAAGAGAATTCAGCCAAAATGAGCAAAACTTGTTTGTGAGAGTTGCAGCTTCAGAATTAGGTA
>JAOTQR010000097.1:22720014-22734343 GCA_025774065.1 Solanum ossicruentum | reverse complement strand
CCCGCACCCACCCAACCCACCCCTATCTTGTTATAGGGTGTTAGGGTTTTGGTAAATTATACCTACACAAATTTATGGGGCTTGATTTTTGAGACGAGGACGTTCGAAAACAGTCTTTCTATCTCTATGAGGTTGTGGTAAGGTCAGCATGCATTTTGCCTGCGTGCATTTTGCCCTCTCCAGATCCCGCTTGTGGAATTCCACCAGGTATGTTGTTGTTGTAGTATGTATTCTTGCACTGGGAACTTCAACTGAAAGATACTCAGTTAATAAGTTTAATTTTTGTGTAAAATAGCCTAGGCTGTGGCCTTGAAACTTTAGACTTACAGATCAAGACTTAAGAGACAGGAAGGAGTTTATAGATTTTAGATTCTAGAAAAGTGGTTTCGGATGAGTTATTTATATATATAATAATCGTGATCTTCATATCAGTTATCGTATTTAAACTAATTATTGAACATGAGAAGTAAAATCAAAATTTAAAGTTTATGAGCTTAGAATTTAATTTTTAACTACGTAGTCTTACCCACTGAAATTTATGGCTCAAGGACTTATTAGGTCTTTTCTCAAAGGCAAATATGTTTGAATTAGCTTTGGTCTATTGGAGAGCTTATAGATAGCAGGATGAAAAGTTGCAAGTAAGAATCAATGGCGAATGATTCTACAAGGACAATAACATTTACTAAAAAGACTATTCCCTACTTTATTAAACTTTCGACATACGTCTTGAGACAAATATAATTCATATTTAACATAGATACAAAATTTAGATCAAATTAATAAGCTAAAATCGTCAGCAAAATTGTAAACACAACCAAAATGTATATTTATGCGATTTAATTGCCAAATTAGCTCATAGTTTCGCAATTAAAAAAAATAGAGTAAATAAATATACTTATTTAACTCGCTTGGCAAATGGTGCGGTGCGGGGTAAATCCATATAAATTCTCAAAAACTTCAACCCAACCCGCATGCCACAAGAAAAGCAAAGCTTCATAGACTCCGTCAGGTAAGTAGAATGCGACGACAGTCCAAACAATTGAATTTTGAATAAGGAACTATAAAAAAACTGAGACTTGATATTTGAAACAATTGATGATGAACTCCAAAAGGAAGCAAAATATATAACAGTAAATATAAGATCTGGAAAAGAAAAACACAAAAAACTGAAGCATCTACATCTCACTGACACACAATCCCAAGAGTAGAGAGAAAGAGATATAGATACAATAAAAACCCAGAAAATGTATTGCTCCATTTTGGAGTGATAATAACAAGTACTAGCTAATTCAGATAAGCCAAAAGAGTAAAAATAAAGTAATGTTTGGGACTTTGATCAGATAAATTTTCACATAACTGTGAAAAGACAAAATTCAGAGAAATTAAACCATGTACCTTCTTCTTTTTTTTTCAAATGATAAAAAAGAAAAAAAAACTAACAAGAAAGCTTCAGTGAAAGATCAATAGAACTGGTAGGTGTAGTAGTAGTGGTAGTATCTGCAGCCCAAGATATTGAAGTGACAGAAGAAGCTTCACCATTAATATTTCCCGCTGTTGTTGCTGCTGCTGCTGCAATTGAAGAAGATTCCGGTGAATTATAAGCACTTATCATCGTTGCTTCTTTCGCGAAACAAGTGTAATTGTTACTGTTTTTGCTGCCACATTTTGCTGGAAAAAAGTCATACTCCATCACAACTGTTCCTTCCTCCGATGATACCGATGAACTTCCCTTTCTGTGGATTGCCACAATCTCTATGCCCTGCAAATCATTTAGTAATTTTCAATTTTTCGCGAAGAATTAAATAACAATGTTGGAAAGAATTAGGGTAAACTAGCTGCATTTTTGTTTTCACCTTTTCTAGACGGTTAGGTAAAGAGTATGGATGAAGCAAAGGCTTTGTTGCAGATTCCTCCTTCATGTTCTCCATATGAATGCTCATTTCCTCTCCATTGATCATGCGTTTCTTCTGATGAGTACGGAGAAGGAAAATGTGAACAAATTTACAGAATTAAAAATTAAATCAAACTTTAAATGTAAACAATGCCTCATATACTTTGTTGCATGATCGGCACCGATCGAAGAAACATGAGTTGTTGCTGCTGAACAAATTTGGCACCGAATACAGCTCCTTCGATTTCTCAGTACTGGGCTTAGAACTAGCAAATCCATAGAGATCCATTTGAGATTGAAACTGATGATGATCATGAGAAGGAATCATCACCTGATTCTTACTACTAGATCCAATAATCCCAGTATTAACAACCTTTTGTTGCATAAAAAAATCATTAGGGTTCACACACAATTTGGGGAACTGAAGTACTGGTGAAGAACTCAAAATGGAATTACTATAAATCCCAGGATTAGCACCAGCAGTAGCTACGGCAGCAGCACTAGCACTACTACCGCTTCCACCGCCGGTAAACGATGAAAGCGGAGTAAAATTGGGGAAACTGCTGTTAGCGTAGTACTGATTATGACCGACATGGATGGTACTGTTTTTGATCTGCTCTTGTACACGGAGGCGTTCGAGTTGCTCCACTCCCATACCTCTTTGTGGTTGTTTCTTCTTCTTCTGGTCATTTTTACTGGACCTTCTACGTCCCGCCGCCGTCTGGTTCATCGCTTGTGGTTGATGATTTTCTGGTTGATGATGATGATCTGAATGAAACTGAAGAGAAGTAGCCATTTTCAATGGAACAGTAGTTGAAATACTGTGACTTGGTGGGGGTGGGGGTGGGGGAGGGGGTGGCGGAGGAAGTAAGAAAAGTGCTTCTGGTGCAGAGAGAAATCACCAGAGAAACTACAGATGAGAAATGCAACAGAACATGGTCTAGCTAGCTATGGTGTTTTTATCTGGTAGTGATCTTATTGTCTTTTATACACACATAATATGTGATACTATCTTTGTTCCAATTTACGTGGTACTTTTCGTTTTTCGAAAGTTAAACAGTTTAAATTTAATTAAAAATTTACACATGAAATCTTCAAATTTCTTGAAATGAAATTTATGTATTTCTAAACTACGTACGTAAAAAGTACTATAAGTCACACCGAAATATCTAAAAAATATATAAAAATTCTATGGCAAAACCAAACTGATTTGAATCTCAAAATCAAAAAAGAGCCACATAAATTAAAACGAAGAGAGTATTTTTATTTTTATTTTTACTTTTTTCTTTTTTAACTCTAACCAGAACTAGAAAAGTAAATATAGTACAATGTATAGATTAACAGTTATTTCTGGTGGTTTCAAGTATCTTATGTTTGAGTTTTAAGCAAATATATATTATAAATCTTACTAGTAATTAATGATGTTTATTTGTTGCAGGAGATAATAAAAGATAGGCTATTTATTTTTTAGGAGGTAGATATATATAGATATTGAGTCTTTCACAAACGGTTTTTTTTTTTTCATAAGATAGTGGTAAGGTGTATTATAACAACTCATATTAATATGAGAAAGTTTCATATTGGCAAAACACAAAAATAAATGTCTTTTGCACAAAACTAGTTAGACTTGATTCTTGAAACTCTGATTTCTTTTTTTTTTTTTTTGTTAAATTAGAATCTTATAAAGAAAACTACAAAATCGAATTTAAAACTAGTCAAATCAAAATTCAATTTCTTTTATAAAATACTATACATTAGTTTATTATTTAATACTAATTAGCTTTTTAATTGTTGAGAGAAAATTTTTTTCGTTTGATGTACATGTACTACGATTTTAGACGTAGTTATTTTCTCCTAAACATTTAGACAAACATCTCAATTTTCTAAAATAAACATTCTTCATTTCCTAGAAGTTTGTAAAACTAAATGCGGTTCCAAAATTCTTTATTGAATTTACGAAAGCTCTATAATTTTTCATATTTACGTACTAAAAAAATCTACTAAACATTTAATTATGAATGTAATTATCTTTATTAATTAATTGGAAAAGTGGTTAAGAACCTAAAGAAACAGTTGTAATTTTCCACACATTACTTTTGTTAAAACAGCAAAAGAGATGATTGTGTTTTGTCAGTAGAGAACAAATATATATCAAAATAAATGCAGTTTAAGAAAAAGACTTTATGGATGTATAATGAGGTCCCCCTAGCTGGTCTATTTTACATAATTAGTAACAAATCATTGCAGAAATATTCTTTTTCAAGGTCAAAAAATAGCATATATAGACCCAAAAAGTGTCTTCTCCTAGAAAGAAAAAAACACCAATAAATCTATCTTGTATTAGTAACAAATCATAGCTTCAATATTTTTTTTTCAATAAGAGTAAATAAATATATACTCAACCAATAAGAAAGGTGTTTTTGTGTGTGTACATATTGACCATAGCTACTCTCTTTTCTTGCACGTCAATTTATGTATTTTATCAACGCGGTAAAAAATTTATCCGATCCCGAATAACAACAACAATATTACCTCATTGCCTCAAAAGCTCTCATTCATTGCGGGGTAAGGGGGTAGGATGTACGCAGTCTGACCACTATATTTAAAACATAGATCGATTGTTTCTGGATGACCCATGATGAGCGTCGAAAGTTGCATTGGCTAACTGTTACTTCACAATTGAAAGAAGCGCAGACAGTTTAAAGAGCCATTTTGCTTTATTCCATCATAACGAAAGCCAAAAAATAGTAAATCTTTGACTCATTTGATCCCGAATATTTATATTAAATTAATATATTCAACATGGTTAAGTGATAATGAAGCAAAAATGAACTCTGTATTCAAATACATAACATGCATAAATTGATTTGATATAACATTTGATGATACAAATAGAATTTTGCGTTCTCCATGTATATATTATATATGGTGTTTTCATTCATTTACTACATTAGTAATTTGGTATGTGATCAAAAATATATTTCTAATGAAAAATGAAAATTTTTGTCTCATAGTAATTGAATTTGTGAGATAATGCACATATATTAAAAAAAACATTCAAAAATAAAATTTACACCATACTTTCTACTATTGCCCTTTGTGAAATCATAAATATATGATGTAATTTATTTTCTACAAAATATAAAACTTCAATAAGTGAAAGCGCAAATATGAAAAAAATTTCAAATATTCTTTTTGAACTTTGAACGATTCAACTATTTTGAATATTGAAAAAAGTCTCAAAAATTCAATTAATTTGAGATTGAGAGAGTATAACACATTTCATAAATTTGTTGGTTCCTCCAGCACTAGGAAATAATTTCAGTTTTTGTCCTTGACCTTTAATTAGACCATACTCAAAAGTTGATAGGCGCATATATATATATATAAGCTTGCTTCTTCGAAAGATTTTGTGTGCTTTCGCGAGAACGACTAAGCCTGGCCGGGTGATGAATCTTCTTCCACGCCCCTGTCACCTCGCCTGGCAGTTCGTTCAGGATGTTCAATTGAGAACCAATTCAAAACTGGGTGATTTAGATTTGACAACTCTTCGTTCAGTTTAATAGTTTCATATGCTCTCAGTTCCACTTTATATGATTCATTTTTTGTTTTAGTCAATTAGAAAAAAAAAGATATATTTTATATTTAATAATAATTTAATTTTAAAATATCAACTTTACCTTGAATGAAATGATTTATAGTTACAAAAATATCCATTGTTTATTTTAAATCATACATTTCAAAAGTTCATCTTTCTTTCTTAAACGTTGTGTCAAGTCAAACTTAACTCTACTCCCTCTGTTCAAAAAAATAATAACTTAGTTTGACTTGACATGAAGTTTTAAGAAAACAAAGAAAATTTTTTGATTTTATGATTGTAAATGAAAATTATGTCAAATGTATCAAAATGTTCTTTAATCTTATAGCCTTAAACATGTCATATAAAAAATTAAAAATAAAATGTTGTCAAAAAAATATCATTCTTTCTGAAAGAGATGAAATAGACTAAAATCATTTTTTTAAACGAAAAGAATATATGATATATTTTCATCAAAGAATTTAGATACGTGAAAACTCTATTAACAATATGAGAAATTAATATTACTAATAAGTTGGTGGGGTGGAGGTAGGGGTAGTGGGTGGGGTGGGGGTGAGGAGTAGGGTAGTGGGTACACTATCATAAAAGAGGAGGACAAAAAGCAAAGGCAAAAATGGTGTACTGTGAGTAAGATTAGGCTATTTTATAGGGATTGTCATTGATTCTTTGTTCCTAAATGGAAATGCCAAAAATGCCAACTAAACTTCATCTTATAACAAAGGAATATAAAAACAAAATATGTCTGTCCTTTGTGTTCTGCATGCCTATCCACCTTTAAGAACCTTCAAGTACTATATATTACAACTTATTTATTTTAAAACCTCTTAATTTGTCACGCTAATTAATAGACTGCAATAAAGAATATTATAAACTTTTTTTAAAGTACTCTACTATTTCTTTTGGACATGAGATACATGCCTTCATTTTTTTTTAAAAAAAGTAATCTCAAAAAGTAAGCATACGAATTAGTTGAAGGAGATTTGAAATATCCTATATATAAATAAAAAATAATTTTAACTATGTATAAATAATATGTACATATTATATTGTGTTATTCATTGTTAGTCGCACTTGTTGTTCCTTTCTTTTCCCTTCCATTTCATTTCCTTTTTTGTCATATCTAGTTCTTTCTGCTTATGGGTTTTGAGATTAGGGTTTTCGGAAACAGTCTCTCTACTTCTATGAGGTAGCGACAAGGTTTGCGTACAATCTGCCCTCCCAGGCCCTACTTGTGGAATTTCACTGAATATGTTATTGTTGTTGTTGTTATTGTTATAAATAATATAATTTTATACTAAAAGAGGGTTCGGATGAACCCCCGGCTAAAGAGTGACCAGCCATTGATTTTAGGAGTATTGAGTGGTGTTGAATAGTGAGGAGGATGTAGTTAATATAAAATGATATGAAATTTACTTTTCATTGAAATTATTTCCTTCATTTATAAGTTAGTATTTATTTTTGTAAAAGAAAATCAAAATTTTAATCATGAAAAATGTTTTAACGCAAAGTACATTTGTATGGGTTATGTGCACAAATCTCAATACTTCCCAAGCCATTTTCCTTCCGAGAGAGCTCCAAAACCCACCGCGACAGCTCTTATACGGCCCATCCATATTAAGCGATTAATCAATATTTTATCCACGTTGAATTTCATTTACTGCATCATATAAATTGGGACGTAGCGAGTGATGAGTAAGAGCATAAAGAGGGGGACCATGGATAGAGTAGTGTGTGGTCCCGCTGGGTGGAGACTCAGATTCTCTTCCGTTAAATGATGAGGTTTTTACTGCAGATGTAGAAAGCTGCCTCAAGCAGATGCCCTGTGAGTTTTTCATTCGTCAAAAACAGCTACACATACAGTGCTATTCCCAGGACGGCGCCATGAGAAATTAAAGAAAATTTTGATGCTGCTGCCTTTAGATCTACTTCACTATCAGTAACTACTTCTTCCTACAGCTATTGCTTTTGGTAGCAGCTACCTAGCTCACGTTGTTCGAGTTTTAGACATAATGCTAAAATGTACAAAAAAAAGTTTATTCCAATCATATATGTACTGCACTACTACTTAACTCGATCAAAATGAGAGCTATTTTAATTGGGTTAAGTTATATAAATAAGGCTAGGTATATGCTAGTATATTTTTTATAGTATTTTACTTGTATGATTACATTGTGTTTGTTGTAATTATTATTGTACTATATTGTTACTTTAGTATTCAAGAGTAAGGATTGTCACAACTTTTGTTAAAAAGAAATACTCCAACTTGTACCTTTAGCATCTATCTCATTAATCACCAATGTGGGATTTTTTGTCTCAACGTCCCATCGCCCTACTTTTATACCATGATTAATTAGGTTTTAGGCCTAACTCATACCCAAAAGCTAGCTCAAAGGGAGAAGGATTGTATAAGCCTTATAAGGAGTCGACCTATCTCATTAACCATCAATGTGGACCTTTTATCTCAACAGTTAACTCATTTTTGTTTAATGTGTCTACCAATTAGATTCTCTTTTCTTTACTGAATTGATACTAATTTACTCAGATCTAAGAGGGTCGATGCCCCATTCCCGACCCATTACTTATTCCTTCCCGATAGAGATTGATGGGGTGGACTATAATGGATAACAGTGAAATCAATCCTTGTATTATCTCTCACCGACTTGAAACATACATAAATCATGAATTCTTTAAAACGAGCCGACAGACTAGACCTACGGGGACCGTCGAAGAAGTGGCTCAACATGCCGCATAATTAAGTTAAATGGCCAATGATCATTGTGAAATTATGGCTTGGGTCTTTTTAAATTTTGGTTTTGAATAAATATCGGTGATTACAAAATTCTACCCTATTATGCATCCCTTGAAATGAGTGCATATACATTGCAACTATAATTATTGCCAAAGCTCCGGGTCCCATTTATTAGTTAGAAGATTATGATTAATTTACTTATCATTTTAATATTAATCATTTATCCCAGAATAAAATGTGATGGCACAAAAAGATTAGCTTCATTATTATGCTATAATTTATATTTTTGAAGAATCTAATACGAATGTAACAATATAATATTTTCGAATGTTAAAAATTGAACTCACAGCCACAGTGCAAAAGATTTTCACTTGTACTACTTAGATTATACTCGCTCTGTTTATTTTTACATATCAATATTTATTTATTGCAGTCAAACTATATAAATTTTGACCAACACTTTAAGATGTATCTTTTTTAATTATATTAATTGAGAAAGATTGCAACTTATATCATTTTTCGTATAGTTTTCAACTATCTAAATTTTAAATTTCAAATATCAAATTTAATTACTTTAATTTAGTTTTAAAATTTAATCAAGTAGATTTTGAAAAATGAAATAGTGATAAGTAAATAACAAGTTTGGGTGTTAATAATTAAATTGAGTAGGACAAAAAAGGTTTTCCACCCTGGACCACTTTATGTTATTCTTCTCTCTTCTATTTAGGACAAAACCACAGATCCAATTCTTGGGTCATGACACTGTAAGACAAATTGTTACACAAATTGATGTGTTATTTAATTACACTAACATTTCAGGCTTTCATAAATACTAGTGAACAGGGAAGGGTTGTTAAGATGTTCCCTTTTCCTCGGTAACACTGTTACTTGATATTTATATCTCATGAAATTAATCGAAATAGGCGTGTTGATCCAAACACGGTACCGTGATCTGAAAAAAATAAATAGAGTTAGTGGTGGCCCATGGAGTTGTGGTTCTTACTTGAGCGGTTATCTAATTATAGCAAAGCAGGGGGGAAGCTTTTTGTTTTGTTCATTACTGGTTCTTCTGTTTCATTTTTGTCCACCTAAAGAGACACAATCTGAGTTCAGATTCATGTCTGTCTCTGGAAAATCTTTCTCTTTCTTGCATTGGCTTTTAGTACCACATGGACACCAACTTATAGTAGAAAAAACAAAACTCCAAGAATTTAATGGTGGTGAAGGATATCACAATTTTCTCTTCTTTGAAAATAGGTGGGACATAACTTCAATGTAATCTTTATCTATGTATATATATAGGTATAATTGACAACTATAAGACATTGTTATTTAATATGTAGTCTTTTTTTTTTTGAAAAAATTATGGACATGCTATTCATTTCAAAATAACTACATGTTAGAAGTTAGGCTTTACATATACAAAATGTTTGAAGTTTTATATAGCTGTATTTCATGATATGATGCGTGAGGAATGTGCTACGAGGCTTGTTTGGGGTTACTTCGGGATCCCCTTGCACCGTGTCACATCTAGGCTCTTCAAGCATTAATCATGCATGCCATATTGATAATATAATTATCCATTGCTTATGATTATGCATTTTGACTATATTGACTTATGTCTTGTTGCGTTGCATCCAACTTTATCGGTTACACCATGGCTCCCATTTAGATCCCTCACACCAAACGACCCTTAAGTACTTAATTGACAAGGTGTACGTGATGTTTCTCGCGTGGGTTTGTTGCTTGAGGGCATATGCTCGCCAGATACCTTTTGAGTCTTCTACAATAACCATCTAGGCCAAAGAAGCTTCTAATATCCAACGGGGTCAATAATCTAGGCCAATTTCTAATCACATCGGTTTTCTTAGGAACTTATAATCTGATGATCGAGTCGATTCCATAAGATATGACTGAATTCCAGTACTATAAAACTTCAAACGCTACATATTTATTATTATTATTATTTTGTATTGCATAGACTTGCAAATTTACATGAATTGCAATATAACTTAATTATGTGGTAATCCTAAAACTAATTATGTGGTAATCCTAAAACTGATTCTCTATCACTGCAGCCCTTCCCCCGCCTTTTAACAATCACTTAAAATAAAAGGATGGCCTATAAGGCATACTTTCATGTCTAATAAAGAAGGAAATCATAGTTGCTAATTAATATGTATTTCCTTTGTTTCAAGTTTTTATCTTTATTTTTGTTCAAAAGTGAATATTGATTTTTTATATTTAGTAGTAATTTTTTTAAAAAAACAAATGGGGGTAGGGGTAGGTGAAGGGGAAATAGGGAGGGGATTAGAATGTGGGAAATCGAACTCTCACAAAAAAGGTGAGAGTTTAGGTAACCAACCAATTGAGCTACTAAGATTCATCTATCAGTAATTCTTTAGTTTTAACATCATGCATAATATGCCTAGGGCCCTATATTAGTATTTTAGTACTTTATATATCTTTAATTCAAAAGTATAACGTTTGATTTCTTTTGAAGTTTGTTTCTAGTCATACTAAATCAAATGTAATGTGGATTTAAAATAAACAAGTGCCACTTTCTTGATGCAATTATAGTATACGTGTGATCAGAAGATCACGGATTAAACTCGTGAAAACAGTTATTTTCATCAATGTAAGATAGGTTGCGTATGGATGACGATTCAATACAGTCTAATTCTTTTGAAACTGCGCCTAACTGCATTTATCCAAAAAAAGAAAAACAAACACTATTTTCCATACAAAGAAAATAGTGAATGGAAAAAATAGGTTTAACGTTTTGATTTCGTCCATTAGTTAAATAAAATCATAAAAGCTTCTCTATTATGGTAAAGACATAATATATGATCTACCTAATGATCTTTTTCGACATAGTAACTCGTTCAACAATCACTATGTTTATGTCCTTTCTTCTTCATGCAAAGTGTATATACACAAAACGAAACCACTTCTTCTTTGAACGGTGTTAGAGAATAACAGGCGATAGTGAAAGTGTGATAAGGATCGGGATTGATATTGAAAAGTATAAATATATTAGGCAAGATAATAAAATGGAGACAAAGATTTAACGTGTTTCACCCAAAAAATAGGTTATATCCACGGATGACAAGGAGAAAAATATCACTATAATGGAGAAGTGTATAACAAACTTCACTGGGCCTAAGCACTACGAGGATATAATTTTGTGTATCACTCAGTGATATAAAAGGAGTATTACAATACTCACAAAATACACAATGTGTATCTCACAGAATTCTGTGGCTCTCTCCATATTTTTCTCTCCTCCTTGTGTGTTTATTAGGAGCAATATATATTTATAGGTGTTGGTAGTCACCATTTTTGACCAAAACAAGAGTTGGTGGCCAACCATTCCACGAACCTTAGTATTTGTTGAAAACATTTTGCAGGAAGTTGGCAACTTTGAATATGTTGCCAACTTTGAATTAATTATGGGTTGTTGTTTGATAATTATATGTTAGAGAAGTTTGCATTCCAACAAACAGTAAAGAAAGAAATGAAAAAAGAAAAGTTTCCAAACAAAGATTAATTACCAACCGACTATATTTGTTCGCTGTGTTGGACGACTTTACGCTATTGATAGAGGAAGTTGATATGCGAGATAGACAAAGCCGGCTTCATCTAATGCTTGCTCTCATCTTGCGAAGAATATTTTTAGTCGTTTTCTTCGTCTGTCTACTGAAAATGGCTTAGGGATAGGTCCTTGTTCCAGCATGAAGGAATATAACAACAACAACTACATATTCAGTGGAATCCCTCAGAAGTTGTTTTCTGAAAACTCGTCTCAAAAACATCATTGAGAAGTATCACATATGCAATTTTTGTTTCTTCCTTGTGTCATAGTGTAACATTTTGTACAATTTACAATATGAAAAATAAGGCCATATATTGCAGTTGTACAGGTTTACATGACATTATAATGAAAAATAAAAGCAACAAAATTTTTTTTTTTGAAAAAAAAGGATAGGATGGAAGGAGAATAACTCTATAAAGTTACATATTTTTCTAGCCCTATAACAATTGGTCATTTTTCTTGTACTCATCTGAATCAATGCGTTTGAAACAACGAGGAGCAAAATAGAGCCATATTGAAGTACAAATGATGGCAACAGCTTTCCCAGAAAATACCATAACCGATAAACAAATCAAAAGAGAAAACGTCCCAACTTTCTTATTGTAACGTTGGGCGATTTCTTTTTCTCTTATGTTGTCATAAACTTGCATATTGTTCGTGGATCTTGACCTGTGAAAAGATGGGGATTGCATTCTCGGCGATGAAGATCTCGAAGTTGATGCACAAGAAGAAGACGAAGATGAAGAGTATTCAGTACTAGTGAATGAGGAAATATCATCTGTGCTTGAACTTGTGGACATTCTGTTAGTAGTTTTTGATACATTCTTTGATGAAGACTTTGTTTCCTTGTTAGAATAAAACATTTTCTCAAATTTTGATAACTTTATACATGGTCCAAATGAATACTTAGCCTCTTTCCTTTGGGTTTTCTTCCCCTGCAAAAACAATTCAATTTTTCATGTTTCACCAAGTGACAATGCAATGATACAAGAACTATAACATACCCCATGGAATTCCACAAGTGGAGTTTGGGAAGGGTAGAATATACGTAGACCTTACCACTATCTCAAAAAGTAGAGAAGTTGTTTCTTGAAAACTTTCGTCTCAAAAGTCCATAAACAGAATACACTAGATATGGAAAAATAAAAAGGAAAGGAAAAGAAAAAAAACAGAAAGAACGACTAATAACGAAAAACATATGATACTATATAAATACGATAAAATCAACATATATATGACGAATAGTGAGGCAATGCAATGATGATCTTTTAATTTAATCTAGTGCTACAAGCGCGAAGCATGATGTATGCATGCTTAGGCGCATGTCACTAAAACCACACATGATGTGTAGTTAGACACACATCACAAATTTGAATCATATTAAAGACAAAGATATTTGTACGTGAAAATGGTGAATGTTAGAACCCTGCACTAGTACAATAACAATAACATACTCAGTGGAATCTCAGAAGTGAAGTCAGAGAAAGGTAACATGTACGCAGATCTTATCACAACCTTATAAACATAGATAGGCTATCATCTCAAAAATAGCAATCTCCCAAAACAGAAGATACTAAATATGAAGCCTGCACTAGTACTCCTTGAAATTTCTCAAATCATTATTCATCGAGTTCTGAATTCTACGCCACACCCATGATAGATAAAAGAAGAATGCAAGAATAAATGCATACATATTCAATCAACAATATCTTCATTTTCTGATAAATTTCTTCCTTAAAACATACCATTGATGCATCAGTAAACACATTCTTGATTGCATTAGAGAAATTCCTGCCAAAAGCGTTCTCCTTTTGATTTGTTCTTAAATTTTTGGTTAACTCATTTCCCAACATTGAATCCATCCTTTCTTGTGATCTGACACGTTTCAAACTAGATAAATCTTTTCCATCATTGAAAGGTACATATTTATAGCAACTAAAAAGCCTACTCCTTCCTCGATATTTCACTAATTTAGCCATTTGCCCATGATCAATATGAACATATACAGAATTATAAATGGGTGTTTGCCGGGAGGAAGGAGATAGGGGATAGAAAGACAAAAAATAAAAAAGAGGGAGGAGAGCCAATGTTTACACAATTTTGACGGCTTATAGAAAAATAAGGTTGACGTTATATTAAAATTGGAATATGTTTGTATTATAAGTTACTTAATGGTTCTTTTGCTGTTATTCCATTCATTAAATGTTAGTTTTTACGGATCATATAATTATTGAAATTGTCTAATTATGATGTATATTTCCACTGATGGAGCAAAAAATTTACTATTTTTTGGTTTTGGGGTATGATGGAATAAAGCAAAATGTTTCTTTAAATTGTCTGTGTTTCTTTCAATTGTGAAGTAGCAGTTAGTCAATGCAACTTTCGATGCTAATCATGGATCATCCGGAAACAATCGATCTATATTTTAAACATAGGGGTCAGGCTGCGTACATCCGACCCCCCTTTATCCCGCAATGGGCGGGAGCCTTTCGAGGC
>JAOTQR010000097.1:22703720-22715416 GCA_025774065.1 Solanum ossicruentum | reverse complement strand
AAATAGTTATATTGCCTGATAATGTCACTCTTCCTTTCCCATCAGTGGAATTGCCTGAGAAGGTAAATTTACTCTTTTAATATCCTTTCACAGGTTCAATTTTTTTAGAGTAAAATGAAATATTTAATATTGCTTATGTTCATCACAAATTTGCAGGTTAGATTGGCTGTTGATGCTATTTTGCTAGCTGAAGGTGCTGAGAGAAAAGAGCAACTTGCTTCCTGGTCTGCTGACAAGAAGCTTATCAGTAAATATGCTACGGATCTGCAACAGCTGGACAATGGTGTTGCTGTTCCACCTGCGGGCTGGAAATGTGCAAAATGTGATAAGACGGACAATCTTTGGCTGAACCTAACTGATGGAACTATCCTATGTGGTAGGAAAAATTGGGATGGAACTGGTGGTAATGACCATGCCGTTAACCATTACAGAGAAACTGGTTATCCACTTGCTGTAAAGCTTGGGACCATAACTGCTGATTTGGAGGGGGCAGGTAATGCCATCTTATAAGTTGAATCTTTATGTCAGAAAATATTTAATTAAAAAATGCTGCTGTCTCCAGGTTTTGATTGACTGGACTTGCTGCTTAGCTCTTCTTTTTGTTTTGGTTGACCAGAGTTGTTTCTTGACTCTTTCTTTTTTTGGTGACTGAATTTGTGTTGTAACTCTTCTTTTTTGTTTTGGTTGATCGTGACAACAACATCCAGCTATCTTGTTTCTTTTGCTTTTTGAGTGTTCCCCATTCATCTACAAGTACTTCTCTTGTTTTAACTGCAAAGTTGCTTTTTTCATGATTTGTGATTGATGTTACTTTGTGGTTATTTGGTCAACAAAGATTTGTCCTTCTTGCAGTCGCAATTCAAAGTAAGAGAGCTTTGAAGACTTGTGTTGCTCCCCAAGTATGAAAATGCCTTTATTCATATCTTTCTAAGCCTATAGTCAAATGAAGGTATTAGTTATTGGGTTTGAATTTAATAGCCTGCAGAGCTGTTGAAATTGTCATTCTGGAAGTTGTTTGGTTTTGACTTTATTTTAGGGACTTCCAGTTTTTGTGTAAGGTGGAGGTTCCCAAGATTGTGGACAATCCACCCACCCACTCCACACACACGCACAAAAAAAAAAAAAGGAAGAAAGAATCTAAAGAACGATCTACCTTTTTCTATCTTAAGTATTAAGTGGATATCTAACTTCATCACCATGGAATTGGTATGACCTGCTCTTTATAAGTGCTTTAGATGTGCCTTGCAGAATTGTATAGTTAGATCCTGGTAATGGAATGTGGCCCAGCCACCCACCATGGGTGCATTAGCTTTACAGATGAAAGGAACTGATTTTTTTTTTTTTAAAAAAAAGCAGTGTGGTCCTGTAATTGGACTTTGCACCAGTTACTACATTGGTGATAGCACCTTTTTTATAAGTTTCATTACTGCTTTTTTCTTGAATGATTATTAATTGTTGCAAACTTTGACAGCTCAGATGTTTACTCCTACCCAGAGGATGATAGTGTTGTAGACCCACTTTTAGCACAGCATCTGGCACATTTTGGTATCGACTTCTCATCCTTGCAAAAGGTTAGCAGCTGCATAGATGACATTGAGTATTTAATTAGATTTGCTCTTGTAAGAAGTATGCTTGATGCACGTGGCTAAAGTCTAACCAAATGTTAATGTTTATCCCCGACTCTGCTATATTTCTTATGGATAATAGTCGGGCCTCAAAGTAAGCTCAATTTTTTGAGTCTTTCACCTGGAGTTGCTCATCCAAATCTGAGCAAGATGCCAACTATGACAATGACATTCTCTTGCCTATTGATGATTTTTTTGAGCTCCTTCAATTTTCTGTGGTTTCTCTTATCAGCAGTTCATACCATGTAAATTTAACTCAAATTAACCTTTAATGGGTTACATTACTTTGTGATCATTGTCAGTTGAGGTGATTGAGCTATCACTTATTCAATATTTATTGTGGAAAACCAATTATGCTTCTCTTCCTACTATTATGACTAATCCTTTTTGCTTTCCCAGACTGAAATGACAACTGCTGAGAGAGAACTAGACCAAAATATTAATTTTGATTGGAACCGGATTCAAGAGACGGGTGAGGATGTTGAACCACTTTTTGGAACTGGTTACACTGGATTAGTCAATCTTGGTAACAGGTGCGAGTGACCTTTTATTACTGCTGCTTAGGCAACATAGCATCTCCTTCATTTGAGTGAATGAACGTATGAAATTCTCGGGTCTCATATATCGGTTCTTGCAGTTGCTACTTGGCTGCTACAATGCAGGTTATGTTCTCAACACGTTCCTTTTGTTCAAGGTAAGATAATATACTTGTGAAAATATATTTGATGTTGATTAATTGAAGAAAAGTGGCATTTAAGTTGAAATGGTTTTAGATTTCTGTCTTTTTTACATCTCACCATCTGACGGTGATATCCTTGTCAGATACTATTTGGATCAACATCTGAAAGAAGCTTTTACTATGGCTCCTACTGATCCGACTGTAGACCTTAACATGCAGCTGTGAGTAACTTGGATCTCTTCATTTACCAGTTTACCGTTTACATTACTTACCAACTATCTATTCCCATAGCTGTGCACTCTGCCACATCAAAAATATTCTGTTCAATAAAACATGGCATGTTTGATACTGAGTTGTGCTTTCATTTCTCATTGTTCATTTACCAGTTAACCATTTTCATTACTGATCAACTATGCTATTCCATTAGCTGTGCACTCTGCTGCAGCAAAAGTACTTTGTTTAACAAAACATGGCATGTTAGATACTGGGTTGCGCTTATGTTTCTCATTGTTACAGGAAACTAGTCACTGTACACACTTCATTCATTTTGAAACTGAATTGCTCCATTAGGGTTTTGTAATGAATAATTTTGAGAAGATATTCATATTCAGCAAAGCGTATTTGCTTGATGAATGATACCAACCCCCCAACCTTCTTTCTCTCTTTTTTTCTTTTCTTTTTAATGTCTTTATCAGGAGGGGCATCTAACAGGTTTTGTCCAATACTCTGTAACTGCAATTCAGGCTGTACGATACTTATTATGTTAAGAGTTCTTCAGTTAGCTGAATTTTCTGGCTCAAAATGCATACTAATAATCCCTAGTTGTTGACTTGAGTAGCTAAAGCAACTACTTCGGAATTGTGGCATAGTTGTTTAGTATAAACATATGTAGCAGAGCCTTTTTGGTAGATATTTCATTATAGCAGCTATTATTATGAATTTTGCTTATGTGCTCAACTTGTTGACGGCTGACCTATATTTTGGCAGAACCAAGCTGGCGCATGGCTTGCTTTCTGGTAAATATTCAGGGCCTGTTCTGGAGGTATGTGTGAAGGCATTTTGATCCTTTTTGTTTCTTCTTCTTTTTTTTTTTACTTTTTCTAAAACCAATTGTGACTTATATTTAATTTATTGGTGATTCAGAAGGATAAGATTGCTAATGCTGCTAGCTCACAGGTAAACTTTCTCCTATGATTGCATTTTCATGCTGGACGTGTAGAGTGATCCAAGCATTTTATAAAAATATTTTTATAGAAACTTGTCCATGTAGTAATTAAATGTACTTTGCCTTGAATTTGATGACAACGCCTTAAAAGTGGAAGTTGGCTGCAACCCCGCCCCACCCCAAACACTGTGCATACACACAGAGACAGAGAGAAGCTTCGGTATCTAGGGGTGTGCAAAAATCGAACCGACCAATAAACCGAACCGATAAAAACGTTATTGCTAATTGTTATTGGGTTATTAGATTATCAAGTTTTTAATAGTTTTGAAAAAAAAAAGATTATTGGGTTATTGGTTCAATATCGGTTTTTACTAAATAATTTACTATTTTACCCCTTCGTAAATATTAGTAATTTAATAGTAATAGGACACTATAGCAATACTTTACTTATTTTAATCTTTATATTATTTAGTGATTAGTTGTCCACTTTAGTATTTTAGTTTGTAATTAACTAATTATAACTTTTGCAAGTTTTTAAATATTAGTTTTCGTATTTTATCTGCTTTTTATTAATGCAAATTCTCATTATCATTCTTATCGAGTAAATCGAAAATCGAACCGTTAAGGACGTAAAACCGATAAAAAATATTTTATTGGTTTCTTATTGGTTTAGCATATTTAAAAATCGAAAATCGATAAACCGAACCAATAATGTACAAAATCAAACCGAACCGACCGATGCACACTCCTACCGGCATCTGGTTCATTGACCACATGTTAAAATATTTTGTAAAATAATTTTGAGGAGTTTTTATTTAACTTGTCGTGCATTAAGAAATGCTTCTCATTACTTGGGGACATAATTTAACACTCAACTCATATGAGTTCTTTTTTTCTCTTTTCAGAGCATGTCTTTTTCATTTCAATCCATTTCCTCTTCTTATAAGTACTTGTTCTCATCACTTTTCAGAAACAGGAGGGTATCCGTCCTCGAATGTTCAAGTCATTAATAGCTGCTAGTCACCCTGAATTTTCAACAATGCGACAACAGGTACACTGACATTCTTGGAATCCTCTATTCCCAGACGATCGCTTTTAATTTAAGATTATCAGATTAAAGGATGAATGATAATGCTTCCTTACTAAAAGAAGTCCGACAATTTCTTGGTACTGCTTTCACACCGTACAGGACATTTGAGCTCTTTTTCCATCCAGCTGATTTAGTGTTAAGTTGATCCTTACATCAACCCTTGGGATTTTCTTTTCAATTTTGTCTGCCACCATTGCAGTCAGAAATGTTGTGCATTCTTCTGTCTTGCAATCATGTTTATTTTAGTTTGTGGTCATTGCCATGGCTATTGCTATTCTTGTGGTTCATTGATAGCAACTTATGTCTAGGATGCGCTAGAGTTCTTCCTTCATTTTATTGATCAAGTTGAGCGGATAAACTCTGGGACACCTGATTTGGATCCGTCGAGGAGCTTCAAGTTTGGTATTGAAGAACGCCTCCAATGTTCCTCAGGCAAAGTGACTTACAACAGAAGGAATGATTATATTCTCTCACTTAATATTCCTTTGGAGAAGGCTGTAAATAAAAGTGAGTTTTCTGTTTTATCTAATTCTTTTTTTCATGCCTTTTTCTTATATTTTGTTCATTACAAAATTTCAGCACAGCTTGATATTAATAAGTAATTCAGTTTCAATATTGCCTATGTTCTGATGTTTTGTTTTGCATGAAATTCCAGAAGAGCTGGCAGAATTTCAAAAGTTGAAGGCTGAGAGAGCTGCAGAAGGAAAAGAACTGTGAGTTTGAGTGATTAATACATGCTTGCCTTTGATGTGCTTTGGCTAAATCTTTGGGTTTTGCAGGTCTGCTGATGAAGTTGTTCGCCCTAGAGTGTCATTGAAGGATTGCCTAGATTGTTTTTCTGCTCCTGAGGAGGTGCATGATTTCTACAGCACAGCTTTAATGGCTAGGACAACAGCAATCAAGTAATCTTATTATTCTCCCCTATGAAGTTGTAACTTCAAAATTTCCTCTTGTTCTGCTTGTAGCATCTCAACTTTAGTTTACCTGCATTTCATCTGTTGTTTTAGTAGGGCCTAGTACCTTGTCTTTTTAGCTTCTATAGTTCTTACACAGTACCTGCATTTCATCTGTTGTTTTAGTAGGGCCTAGTACCTTTGTCCTTTTAGCTTCTATATTTCTTAGGTTGTAGAAATTATAGATGTCTCGTCTCTGAGGATGGCTAGTGTCTCTCAGTTTTATCTATTTGCTTGACCGTCATACCTGATGAGGCTGCTCTTTTTATCTTATTTAATTTTATTTGTAAATAGAACTGCAGGTTTGACTTCTTTTCCAGATTATCTGGTTTTGCACATGCGGAAATTTGTTATGGAGGAAGGTTGGGTGCCAAAGAAGCTTGGTATGTAGCTTTTTCTTTACCATATAATTGTAATGAGTGTAGTTTATCTTGTTAAATTGCTAATCTTTTTTCTGTGATGGTCCTTCTAGATGTCTACATAGATGTCCCTGAAACGATTGACATTAGTAGCATGCGAAGTAATGGTATTCAACCAGGAGAAGAGCTGTTGCCTGACAGTGGTATGAATCTCCTCGTCTTTTACTAAATTCATAGTGATCTTGCAGAGAATTTCTTCCATTTCAGCCCAATTTATAAGCATGTCTATCTGGTTTTTCATAGAACTTGTTTTCTGCCTTGTGCCCCCTTTGTAGCTACTCAATTTTTTCAAGAATTTTTCTTAGTTCATAGTATCTACATTGTCACTCTTATACTTGAATGATGAGGACATGAAGTCTTGGCAATCTGAGAGAGGAAAAAGTGCGGCAAAACCCTTTTTGGAAATAAATGTAATTGCATGCGATCCTTCTCATAAAAAACATTTATTTTCTTTTGGGCGTGGAAGACGCACAATATGAGCGAGATACTTGTATGAGTCTTATTCTCCTTTTTTCTTTTTTTGTTTGTAGTTTGTGATTCCTCATTTGTCTGTATTCAAGGATATTGTTTCTATCTGCACATTGCAAGTGTTTTATTTCTGAATCATAAGATTTGCTCTTTAGCTTGCATTGTTTTCTCTCAGCCAATCCGTGAATGGCTTAATCAGGTTGTGTCTGTTTAGGTAACACTGAGCACACTTAGCCTACAATTTAAAAAGATAAATTAAAAAAATTAGCTTTGCCTTATTTATCTTATCTGTCTGATGATACATGTAAAAATGATTTGGCATCTTATTCAATTTTTCTTTCGACTTTCTGGTCAATTGTTTTTGTTATGCAGTAAACTTTAAGACGTTCAATATGTTATAGTATTTTGCAAGTGATATTTGCTATGTTCTAGTTTTTCTATATGAATGGGAGTAGCGACTGGATGAAATTGTGTATGCATAGATCCATTTTTAACTGTCAGTATATGCCTCAGAAATTCATAATTCATGAAATAGAATTCCAGTCGCTATTTAATCTAATTCTTGGTCTAAGCAATAGTCGCTTTTATTAAGCGAGTAATTGGTGTTGCTACTCACGCTCCAGCTAATGGTTCCAATTCTGGGGGATCTGCAAGCTTGTGGATGATTTTCTTAGCAGCTTTTTAGTGGGTGTATGGTCATCACATAAATTAACATCAGAAGTTTTAGCTATAGGTGCTACTTGTATGCCAAGTTCCTTCAGGGTTTGAAACTTTTGGGTTATGTTTTTGCAAGTACTGAATTGCTGCTATCTTTTAATTACTTTTCCATGAACAGCTGCCGGAGATGGTGAGCAGTCAACAAAACTTCTGCCTGACAATGATATTGTTGCACAACTTGTTTCAATGGGATTTAGTCAACTTCATTGTCAGAAGGCTGCAATCAATACCTCCAACAGTGGAGTAGAGGCGGCAATGGATTGGTTACTTAATCACATGAATGATCCAGGTAGTCTTTAATGTTTCCTTTCAAGGGGGTTACCCACATTTCTTGCCAATATACAGGGTATATTGATGAATATTTTCTTCCTAGATATTGATGCTCCTATATCAGAAAATGTGCCAAATCCTGCCATTGATCAATCTAAAGTTGATACGCTGGTTTCCTTTGGTTTTGAAGATAAACTTGCTCGTAAGGCCCTGAAAGAAGCGGTAAATGTCTTACTTTTACTGGTGTTTACTATTTACTGCTAGCTTCCTCGCTTGCTATTCACTGCTGATAGCATTATGTTTTCTATCTGTTCACAGGGAGGTGATGTTGAAAAAGCTACTGAATGGATATTCAGCAACCCTAGCGCTAATACTGCATCAGACATGGATGCTACTACTAGTAGTGGAGCTGCAGTAGATCCCTTGTTGCCTGATGGAGGAGGAAGTAAGTTTACTATCCTCTGATTCTACTAGTTGATGGTACAGCTCTGTCGTTTTATGTAGATCTGATGATATATTCTTAACAAATATCTGAGGCAAAAGACATTAGCCTTTTCTTTAAGTGGTGTAGGTAAAGAGCCTCTCTGGTGTATAACTACAGTGATATTTTTCAAAAGCTCCATATTTCTGATCCTGCTAAATCAGCTTGGTTTTAGGATTATATATAGAGTGGTGTGCTAGTTCTGCTGAAGCTTTTTGTTATGCTTCCAATATAGATTCACCTTCTCATGGGCTTAATCTTCTTGGTCATGGATTTTAGATTTCAGGACAAATTCAATCTATTTATGGGTCCTGCTTCTTTGGTTTTGCAGTGTTGACATTTGAAATCTTTAGAGAAAATTTCTCTATTTGTTTGAATCACTGAGGACTAATGGGACTTGAACTAATGGGATGATAGAGGTTCCCTTTTAAAGGGCCTGAATTCTTAAATTGTATCATGTATTTCATCCCATGCAAAATAACAATCCTTGATAGTGAGTTTTGGGTTTACTACTTGTATTATTTCATGCCACTTGGGTCTGACCAAGTGTTTCTTGGATGATAAACAGGATACAAGCTCCTTGGATTTGTGAGCCACATCGGCACATCTACCCACTGTGGCCATTATGTCGCTCATATTCACAAAGACGGTCGGTGGGTGATTTTCAATGATGAAAAAGTTGGGGTCTCAAAAAATCCTCCTATGGACATGGGTTACCTCTACTTTTTTGAAAGACTGGAGAGCTGAGCAATGGAGATCTCGGAGCAGGATTAAATGTTGGGATATGCATGCAGGACCAAGCAACTCCTGGAGTCAGCTTGCAATTGCCATTTGTTAAGCAGGTTGAATATATACAACAAATGTCTCTCATAACATGCCTTGGATCCTAGACAAACTTCTTTAGGACCTGAATTTTGAAAGATTTTTTCTTCATACATGTAGAGATCATTGTGTTGTACTCTGTTTTAATAGATTCATTTTTTTTTAACCTCCTCTGTTTACTTTTTCCTGTTTTGTTTTTTAATTTTAAATGGTCGTGGTTTTATTGATTGTTCAATAGGCATATTTATGTGTCTGATTGATATGTAGAGATAGAGTGAATGTAGGTGTCCCCATGAAAAGATGTGGCAACTGATCTAATATTGTTCAGTTTAAATACCAACCACAATTCCTTTAGTTTTTAGAAATATTTTCAAACATCAATTGGTTTACGCTGAGAGCTACAGTTTGTAGCATAGACTACTAGAGAGAAAATCAGCACATATATTGTATGTTAACAATACTTAGATGGGATATGACTGACATGTCTCCACCTTAGGCTTCACACCAAATTTTGGAACCCATAGTCCTGGAGAAACACAAATGCAGACATTGGCCATTTTGTGTTGGGCTGTTTACCTTGTCAAACTACGATAAGAGATGGTTTTTCTAGCTCGTAAAACACGAGGATTGAATGAAGAAATTAGTGGATTTCCCGTAGCAGCAGTACAAATTGTCCAGTACAACTTCAAGGATAACTGCAAATAGGTAGTAGAGTCAAGTACAATCTCAGAGAGAGAGAGAAAGTTAGAAGTACGAATATATTCATATTCAAATGTACTACTCCAAAAATCCAACAGATCTAACGTACTTCAATTGTCCTACTAATAAAAAAGATTAGCAGGTTGGACTAAGATAAAAGGAAGTGGAAAGTGTGGCTGCGAAATAAGATTTCCCAGAAATATTACAGAGTGTTTAGAAACATCATTGAGTGCAGCGTTGATGACATATTTGAGAATTTCAGTATTTGAGCATTTTCTCATTTTTCATCTACGCTGCACTCAATCATGTTTTTAACTCTCTGAAGGAACAATTTATCAATGAGTTATATGATTGTTTGCAGATCCAAAAAAGGTTTGTGTCCCCTTATCTCTACCTCTTCTCAAATTTCTCAAGAAAAATATACTCCTTCCTTTCGTCTATCTTTACTTGTGCACTCTACTAAAAATAGATATCCTACGATACTTACACAACAATAACATACCTAGTAGAATCCCACAAGTGGTGTCTGGGGAGGATAAGATGTACACAGACCTTACCACTACCTCATTGAGATAAAAAAAAAGAAGTTTTCGGAAGACCTTCGTCTCAAAAATGTCAGGCTCTAAAAGTAGAAATACTAGATATATAGTAGAAATACATAAATGCAAATAAAAGTAACACACATAGGATGAATAATAATAACACTAGATACAAATACACGGTTAATCCTAGTAACACTTATTCCTAATTTATCCTTATTGTTAATTATTGTTATTTTTCTATTGCATTTTTCAAGATATATTATTATATTTGAATGATGATTTGATAAAATTAGTATCAAGTCAATGGTGAACAATTATTGTTAGACGAAAAAAGTATATCCTAAGTCGATGTGCACGGAGACTTAGTAACTTCACTCGTCTTGATATTATTTTTGTTGTTCATCAATAAATTGACTAATTAAACTCATGTTTTAATTGGCTCCACATACTTAGAAAAACAGCTGGATCTTATTAGTGCCACCTAAATGATTGGTGGGCGGTGTGTAACTGTATCCATCAAAATACTACGTTGAGGAACAAGATTCCATGAGCACCAATTTACCCTCATTATTCAACCCAACAGACAATTTTGTGTTTCTGGTACTTTGAAGACATCTCAATTAATCTTATGAAATTTCTGCTACTTTTCATCAATAATTACATCGTCTAATTGTATGCTTCAAAATTTTGACAAATAAAAAGAAATTACATATTTTATTTCTAATAAAACTTTGAACTTGAGACTTTGCTATCGTTAACTTATTTTATTGAGCAATAAACCACATCTTTTAGGAATTGGGTGTAATTCATCACTCTTGATTGGTGATGATAATTGGGTTGGTTGAGTCAAATTTAGACAGATTATAATGGATCAAGACCAACCCAATCAAAATTTGTTTGGATCAAAATAAGTTATAAAACAAAACAAGACTTAACTCAATCTAATCTAATTTTTACTAAGTTTTTATTATTTTATTTATTTATTCCTTTATAATATTTCAATACCTAATTAAAAATATCTTTATTATGTTCATATATAGCATATCAATTTTTTAAAAAAAAAATTAAAAATAACTTGAAAAGATTTATTTCTAGTCAATTTGAATTACATATCAACTCAATCTTTTAATGGGTTGAAATAAGTTGAGCTAATCAATGGACGAGTCAATAACTTGCCTCAACTTAAATGAACCAGACGAATTGAACCGATTGAATTTAATTTTACCATGCTCTTAAGACTATTTTAGAAAATCTAATTACTGTTTCATTACCTCCTCGTTTTAATTGATTTATATTTTTTTATTAATTTATCTATTGGTATTTAATTGAAGATAATATTTAAAATTACTATAATCTAAAATTCATAAATTAAAAGTTCTCAAACTTTAAACCGAACAACTGAACAAGTAAACAACCCATGAGTGCAAAATCCGTGGGCTTACTGACCCAGGAAACTGACTTTAAAAGAAAAAAAGAAAATGTTTCCACGTGCCAAGCTGCCCTGGTTTTTAAAAACCTTTTTAATTAAACTGTTCTAAATTACCACACTAATCCTCAATTACCACACTAATTAGTTTCCTCATTTAATTAATTAATTAGATTATGTAAACTGTGGATGTTTTCCAAAACTATCGGCAAATCCGCCTCTAGTTTCACTTCTCCCATTTCCATTTCCTCCATTATATATATACTCGCACAATTAACCTCTGATTTCGTCCTCAAATTAACCCACAAAAACTCATATATTTTAAATTTTTCTCAAAAAA
>JAOTQR010000097.1:22686941-22698553 GCA_025774065.1 Solanum ossicruentum | reverse complement strand
TTAGATCATAATTTTTTTTTAAAAAAATTTCCTTAAATATCATATCAAATTGTCACATAAAATAAAATGAAGGAAATAATATTTATATTTTAAAAATTATAATTATTGAAAAATTTAATATCGTACCATATTCATCCCTAATCATAACCATTAACTTCTTCTACGTAGTATCATGTATTCACTAAACTCAAAATCTAAACTCTAATTACTTCCGCTTTTTTAACCTAACTTTATTTCACCTATAAAATTCTTGTTACCTCACATTAAAAGCTAGTTTCACAAATTCAAATCATTTTAATTTAAAATAAAGTAAATTAATTTTTTACAAAACTAATTATTTCAATCTCGATTCACTTATCTTATATATTAATAAATGCACGAATTACATAAATAAAACAAATTCCCGCACACCTTCAAAGCATATAGTCAACGTCGTGAAAGAGTTTCCTCACTAAGGACAATTACAAGCTGCCCTAATTTTTATCACCGGAAAATTGCAACTTACCGTCGGAAAACTACACCAGATTCCGGCCAGAATTCCGCCCTATGGCCATCGCCGACCACCACAAGTCACATAACTCCGACGGAAAGCTCTGGAAGCTCTGTCCTCTCTGGCAATCAGGAACTACTTCTTCCTCTTCGTCGTCTACGCAGAATCTTCACTCTCAGAATAACAGTCACCAAAATGGCGTCGGATCTAACAGCTCTCGTGCTTCTACGTCCGTTAGCTCTGTTGCTAGATCACTGCTTCCGGCTCGACGTAGGCTGAGGCTCGATCCAGCTAACAATCTCTACTTCCCTTGTACGTCCGGTTATTTCGCAGTTGACTAAATTGACTTTGATTATTTTACCTTTTCTAGTCAATAATTTCCGGTTTTTTAGGTCTTATAATTTCGTGTTAAAAATTGGAGGAATTGTGCTCTGCTTCTACCTTTTAAATTTTATTTTTTTGTTTGGCAGATGAACCTGGAAAGCAGGTGAAGAGTGCTGTTAAGATTAAGAACACTAGCAAATCTTATGTTGCATTTAAGGTAATTTATATAAGGATCCTTTCCGTGATAATTCATGGTTGATATACTAGTAATTATAATCTCAGAAAGTCAACTCTTTGTTGGAGAAAATTGGGAACTTTCTGAGATAAGAATTGTTAGTTGGAGCAACTAGAGAAATCAGCTCTAATAATTTCCCTCGTAAGCTCTGTAGTTTTTAGAAATCTCTTTTAGTGTATGCGGCCTGTGAACTGTGCCAAGTGTTTGCAGCTATCAGATGAAACAGGCATTGAGTAGTAGATGGCTATCATTAATTTCCTAATGATTTTACCATTTCTGGATCTTTTGTGTGGTTGATGATTTGAACCAATAGCATTTACTTTCAAATTGTTCCCGTTACTCTTTGTTGTAGCTCATTTCCCAATTCGTACATAAAATTAGTCTCTTCTATTTTTTAATGGTCAAAAGAATAAACCAAAAGAATTAGCTAATGAAAGGAATACGAAGTACTTTGAGGTTGCAAAAGGGTCTCTTGCTTAATACCTTCCTCTATTTCAATTTATTTGTCTAACTTTCCTTTTCCGGCAATTTGTTAAGTTCAATTTTCCACATGGTATGCTTAAGACAATAAGATTAAAGAACATTTTGGTACAATTTACATTTCTTTTGTTCATAACTTTTGTCTTAGTTCTTAACTCACGATGCAGCTTGCCAGAATCTTCAATTCGAAATTTTTTAATGGTGTTTCTGCCCATAGGTATAGCTGACCTCGTCTAGTTTGAGATTGAAGCATATTTGTTGTAGTTGTAATATGGAGGTTTTGTTTGTGATTGTCATTCCATATGACTGGTGGTGTAAGCCTTTGATATTTCCTTAACTTTTTTTTTCCTAATTCGTCCTTTTGCATTTTAGTTTCAAACTACTGCACCAAAGAGCTGCTACATGCGACCTCCTGGAGGCATTCTCGAACCCGGTGAAAGTGTTATTGCCACTGGTAATTGGTTTCCTAAGTTTCCTTGTTTCCACTGTTCCTTTTTTGTTTCTTTTAAATGAAAAATATCAACTTAGATGTGGATTGTGTGTCTAAATGATAGTCTTCAAGTTTGTGGAGCACCCTGAGAACAACGAAAAGCCTGTGGACCAAAAAAGCAAGGTAAAGTTCAAGATCATGAGCTTGAAGGTGAAACGAGGAGTAGATTACGTACCTGAGTTGGTAAGTAACTGAACTTCCTAGGTCTTTTTAAAAGAGGCAATTTTATGGGTTTGCAGCATCTTTTGACCACAAAGAAAGTTAGGGTATCATGCTTGCTCAGCTTTATACTTTATGATTTGTGCAACACATCAATTTCCTTGCTGATGATTACATGCACTTTATTAAAACATATTGACATGGAAAGTTTAGATGACTTGTTAGGATTCTGGACAATTATTTGTTTTTTGTCCTTTTATGCTGAAAGTCATGAGTTCATTTTTGTCTACATGAATTCATTATTTGTCTATCTGTTGTATGTAGTATTCTTTGTTCAGGATAGGTCCTGTCCCATCCACCTGAACATCTTTATGAAAATCAGCTAGGATTATAATTTTTACTGCTTTATGAACAGAGCATTTTGTGATAAGATCCTATTTAATTAAAACAAAAAAAAAGCATTTTATAATAAGGTGTGGGTAAATTGGGAGCTCTATCAGAAGTCGAGCATTATTTGAAATTACTTCTCTTTGCATACTCTTGTCTATCTATCTTCTAAGTGCTAATAATTTGTTAGAACTTAGAGGAAGCTTGGATCTTTATCACACCGTGAATTCAAGTCATAAAGTTCATCCAGGATGTATAGCTAATTTGTGGTGGCTATGTTCATGTGGTTCAGTGCTTGTTTCTTCATAGTCCTTCACTTAATTCTGAATCTGCTCTTACCACCTTTGCTGTGAGTGACAGAGTAGAAGGCTAGAAGCTCTTTCCAGTAATCTCTGACTAAGAAAGGATATTTTTGCTGATTCCTGTCCTTTTGCTAAAATAGCATCAAACATTAGATAAGATGCTGTTGATATGCTCTGAGAAAAGAATTATTAAATTTTACAGAGATAAGTTTGTAGTGTAGTGTTTTCTTAAAATCCAATTTACATGCAGGTGCTGCTTTTTTGATTCACCACTTTAATTTTGTGACAAAACATTTTTCTTTATTGTATATTCCATCAGTTAGAGTATCCTGGAAAAATGGCAGAATTTGAATGGAGGAAGCTGTTGAGATCAGGTGCTCTTTACGATGTAGCTGAGAGCTTTTGTAACAACCCCCATGTTTGATATGCTCTGTTTTGTTTTAATCACATCTAGGAGCATATAGTGTCATCCATAACCCATTTCTTCTTGTCTTGTCTTTGACATAGTCAGGACTACAAAAGATTTTCTTTTCTTTCATCATCATTCTATTGTCCTTGGAGGGAAGTCTTGGTGTTATCGTACAGAGTGATTGGGTCATTTGCAAACAAAAAGTGTGAGCCTTGTGCCTCTATCGCCATTGTGTGTGAAATCTGACGTGTAACTAAAGAATATAAATCTATAGCATCACGTCAGTCAGAGCTTGTCGTCAATAAATCCAATAGTGTGATAAACCCTTTTTGGTTCATGTTGATGCAGTTTGATGAACAAAAGGATCAAGTGACCATTGAACGTATCCTACGGGTGGTGTTCTTGGACCCAGAACGCCCTTCTCCAGTAAGAATTAAACATGTTACTGTTTATCTGCTTGCTCATTTTGCGCTGACTTCATTCTCCAACTAAATAACTTGATTGATTAAGGTACTGGAAAAACTAAAACGTCAGTTGGCTGAAGCAGAGGCAGCATTAGAATCTCGCAAGAAACCTCCAGTTGAAACTGGACCAAAAGTTGTAGGAGAAGGTCTAGTAATAGATGAATGGGTAAGTCTATCTGTCTCTGCATATTAAAGCATGTATATTTTACTAGTTTGTTTCCTCTTAACAATGTGCGTCTGCTTGCTATTGTTCAATAGAAGGAGCGAAGGGAGAAGTATCTCGCTCGGCAGCAGGTTGAGGCTGTTGATTCAGTGTAAAGCAACTAGTGGATTTTAATGCAACTTCTTCCTCTTTTGCCTTAATTGAAATGTAAAGCCACATCCCTCCCTTTTCTGCTTTGGTTCTTTCGAAGGATGGGGAAAAAAGGGCAGTGTGGTGCCTCTTGTAAAGAAAAATAATCAGTGGAGGTTTATTTTCTTCTTCATGGAGTAAAAGCGTGTTATGTAATTGCTTGGTTGAATTCTTGTAGATAATGCATTGCTTTTTGCTGAAAATTTAATTCTTTTGGTGCCCTGAAACATAAAACAGTACTGCTCGTGTAGCCACAATGTTATGAGTTTCCAAAAGGGAGACACTATGGTTGATAGTTTACATTTAAATTTAAATAGTGGGAATACATTTTTACTTATCTAAGTTAATTATTACTATAAATTTACATGATTCGGTGAGAACACCTTCCAAATTGACGTGTAGCTTGTATGACTCATATTTTTTTTTGAGAAACATTTTATGTTTGACCAATAAATTTAGAAGACTTATGGGGAACAACTAATGATTGAATAAATTTTTCTAAGTGGCTCTAAGCATATCTTTTTCAGAAGTGCTCCTGGAGAAAAGTTATTTTTTAACTTTCAGCTACTCTCTGAAAGTATTTATCTTGTCCCTAAATTTGGCTAAACACCTTTAGCCTCCCAAAAACTTGACCATACGGACTATTGATCTCATTAGCATTTACAAGCATGTCAAACAAAGGTTAGAAAGTAATTACACTAAAATATCTCTAATAGCATTTTCTAAAAAACCAGTTATATAGTACAACAAGGAAAGAATAGCTATGTCAAACCGCAAAAAAGAAAAAGAATGAATAGTAAGAAAAAGAAAAAGGATGAAGAAGCTAATATGAACAGTCTCACACAACCTATATGCATAAGGAGCAAGCTAAGTAAAATAGAATGTTCTGCAGTTCTTTTTTTTTCTTTATCAGAAACGCACACACTGTAGTGTTTTCAATCAGTGGTATCATCACCAATGATTTCAGAGATTTTCCGGCAATTTAAAGTTTTGAGATCCACAAATTTGATGAGAGCCAGTTTCCACAAAGAGTGCTACGCCACATTTGCTGCTATTGAAGCCATCCCAAAGAGAGAAGTTTACAGTTCCAGAGATTGTCTTCTTTGCAGTAAGATCCTTTACAGAGCAAAGCTTCTCCAGCTTCCTGACAACATAGTCATTCGCAAGCATTTTTCCTTTGTTCTCTCCTGTAGCGATATCAGTCACCAAACCACATTCGTACAGAGCAATCATCACGTTGGCACCATCACTGTCCACCTTACTCCTCAGAGATCCTAATAGAGATACTTGCAGTGACTCTGGTGTTGGCCTCTCGAATGTTGCCTGTAATGTTTCTCAAAGCATCAGCAACATGCATAGACTAGATACAAACCATTATTTGACTGAATATGGTACTTCTGATAAGGAATTGAGAAGAGATTACTAAAGTTTAAGCAAATACCGAATTCTCAACTCATAATTTCCAAAGTACACAAAGTTTAGCTTAAGAAACTTAAGGTTCATTCCATCAAAGTTCAAATCTTAAATCCATTTCTAATACACCAAGTTTAGCTTAAGAAACTTAAGGTTCATTCCATCAAAGTTCAAATCTTAAATCCATTTCTAAGTCAGATGTATTTTCATAAGAACAGGTACATAGAAATAATACTAATCCGAAGTTCCGAACAAACACAGGAGAGTGTTAACCTGAATTTTACCAATTCAAGAGGTAAAGAATCAGAGTAATGTGCTGAGGTCAAAATTTAGTTTAACATTTTCTTGATTATGGTATGAAGTGTGATAACATGAACCTTTTTCAGATCATAATGATCAAATCTTGAATTCCACATATTAGCTTCTCATTGGGTTTACACCATATATTAGCTTATCATTTCCGGTACATTTTAACCTGGTGCAAGATCATGAGGAACTAATCAATCCCACATTAATTGGAATCTGCTATATCAATTCTCTGTATCCATTTTGCTTGTTTTGATGAGACGGAATAACCAAAAGAAGTTGGTAGCATAAAACATGATTTTGCATTTGAAGATAGTAAAGATCTTGGCAAGACCAAAATGCCCAATTTAGCTTCTCATTTCCAGTCACCAGTATACTGTAACTTGGTGCAACCGTAAGCGATCACGAGGAATCAAATCAATTAATCCCAGATCAACTGAAATCGACTATATGAATTCTCAGTATCCATTTTGATCAGAAGGAATAACCAAGACAAAATGGTGGAGTTATAAAACATGATTTGCATCTGAAGATGATAAGCACATGAAGAAAAACAACGAGCTACGGGAATCTCAGTAGCTCAGTTAGTTAACTATCCAAACTTTGAACTCGTTGGTGAGGTTCGATTCCCCAGCTTGTGATCCCGGTTCCATTTCCCTTCCCTTACACCCTAAAGAAAATAAATCTAAGGAAGACCAAACACCATTTTCTTCAAGTATTTCTGGTCCTCATGAGTTACCCGCTTCATTCCTTGACTAATCTAGATCCGCGACGCATAAGGCCATGAAACAGGGGAACACATGCTTCTTACCAGATTCTTTTTCTAGTTACAAAGCTCAAACCCGAGAACTTTGATAAATCATACATATGATGCAATTAATACAGTAAATATAAAGATCTAGTAACCATAAATTTAATCAAATACAGCATCATGATCAATTTGGCAACAATAACAAACCTGGAAAGAAGGAGCAGTAAATCTGGTAGCAGATTTGATGCAAGAGAGAACAGCATCTTGTTCATTCCCAACACATTGAGCTCGTCCCTGAACCACAAGCTGAGGGGTAAACATTGTATCCAGATTCAGTGCTTCAACATACGCCTTCTGTTTAACCGTCCATAAACTCGACCCGAATGGATCCTTCCAGCCCATATAATCCCAATAATCCACATGATAAGCCAACAAAATCACCGGCATTTCTAGGTTAAAATCGCCTCTCCCGATCCTCGAAAACAATAGCTCCGCCTCAGGTGAGGTGGCGCATCCTTGCGATGAGAATAACTCCACCACCACCGGCCCGCACCGTTTTTGCTCCTCCGCCGTTAAATCCGCCGTTGCACTGTCGTTACTTGTGCTATGATCTTTCGTAGAGGAACTGCCTTTTCCGAAGCAGGTGAAGAGACCCATTTTCCGACGAGTCGTCTCCGACCTGGTGATGCGTTAAAGCTTTAATGGAGAATATCCTTAAATGGAATATAATTTTTTATGGGGTTTTCGAAGTGAAAGAAAAATAAATGAGAAATTAAAAAAGGAAAAGCTTAGAATTAGTAAAATATGAAGAAATGGTGGAGAGGAAAAGGTGGCGAAGCAAATGCTTTCTATAAATTCATAGTACCTTTATCACAAGATTCCCATCTCCTTCCGTTTAAAATTTCAAGGAGTAAATACACAAATTAAGCGAGTAATGTTCGACATTTATTATATATATTAAAATTTTTTTTTATATATAGTTAATATAAATTTTTATCGAAGAAAATTCAGATGAATTTCTAACTCCAATATGACTCCGCCATTAGAATTAAAGCTTTAGAGAATTGGATTCCAAAATTAGTGAATTTTAGAATTAGTATTCAAGTAATGTTCACCATTTAAATTTCGAGTAAACACAAATTTCACTACTTTATAACTTATGTGGCTTTACTTTTTATTTTCAAAAAAAAATCTTTCGTAACATATTTATTTCATTAAATATATTTATTTGACATACTTAAATATATGTATTTCGAATATAGGTAGGTCAAATTAGATATAATTTATTTTAGACCTACTATATTCAAGTGTGATGTACATGTATCTAAGATATACTAATTTTCTCGGTCGCATCTATATTTCAGAATATATTTGGTATCTCAGATTCATATATTTGGAATATATTCTCGCTTGCCTCTCTCCCCTGTATTTATATTTTAAAATGTATTATATATATATGTGAAAAATGAAGTTTAGGTGAAGTGGCATTGCGGGGAAGGAAGGTTGCATGTCGTTACCGACACGAAGAGGAGTCGGTGACACGTTATTTGGTAGGTTGAGTTGGATTTGGTCGGACCTTCCATTTACTCCTATAAATCTCACTAACAAAAATAATATATTTAGTATTTTTTTCATAAATTTATTTAAGTATAGAAAGAACGGTATATACTTACGTAATCACTACAACTTTAAATTAAAATAAATAAAAAAGTGGTTCTATATTTTTCAGATCCACTTCCCACCAAAATGTCCATTCATTTCTACTTTCTACCAGGACGTCGGTTCGCTTCAATTTTGGATTTCAATCGCTTTGATTTATCAATTATCGTTTCGTAGATATACTAAATTATTATAGAATTATTAAAATATGAATTTATCGATTATTGATCGTTATTGATTTAACCGTGAAAATTTTATACAAAATTTTCTTTGTTGAAAATTAGTCAGAACCAAGGTAACAAACCAAATGAATCGTACACATACTTGAGTTGATAGATTACATTTTCTCAAAAGCAAATACTATCACATTGTAAAATAATTGAGAGTTTGATACAAATAAAAAACAAAATTATGAAAATGTCAAAGACTTTATATACCAAGTGGTACAAACCTAATTAATTTACTATTAGATTATCAGTTAACTTGCTAAGAAAAAACTAAAATTGTAAGAATTGATAGCCCAATAATTAAAAAAAATTAAACCATTACCATGACTACTAAATCAATAACCTATTATTGATAAATTAATACTCCTTTGTCCAATTTTATGTGTGACCATTCCTTTTTGGTATATTCCATAAAGAATGTTACCTTACTCTGATTAGAAACAATTTACCTTTAAAATTTTCTTTTTATCTTAATGAAATGATTCTGAGCCATCCAAATAAGTAAGAAGGATTTTAGACCACAGTTTTTTAATTTTTTTTTGGGAATACCATAACAAATAAAAAGGTGTCACATAAAATAGGACGAAAAAATATATTTTTTTAGATTCATAATTGATTTCAATTTGATTTTCAATGGCCTACTATAAAATTTTTAAATAGAAAAACATTGGAAATAAGTCAATGAAAAGAAAAACAAGAAAACCAAACCAACGCAAACACGCTACAAAAACCAAAGCAAACACCAGAATCAGTGGACTAATACCCACACAAAACTGTCAAAATCGCATGCTTCTTCTTCCTTGGTCAATGAAATCCAACCAGGCCTCCCCAAAGGCAGTCGGGACACCAGGGCCTATTGTCGGGCTCATTGCGCACCCACTCGTATGATTTTTCGAGAAAGTTGCGCTACAACCCACTGCAACGCTAGAATCCGTGGACTAACACCCAGAGAAAACTGCTGCAATTACATGTTTCTTCTTCCTTGGCCCGTAAAATCCTACTAGGACTCCCCCAATGCCGCCGGGCCACCTGACCCTCATGCCCGGCTTGTTGCGGATCCACTTGAATGATTTTTCGGGAAAGTTACGTCGGAGCCCCCTGCAACACCAGAATCTGTGGGCTAACACCCACAGTAAACTGCCGAAATCGCTTGTTGCCTCTTCATTGGCCAATAAAATCCTACCATGTCTCTCCTAATGTCGTCAGGCCACTTGAGCCTTTTTTCGGGCTCGTTGCGAACCCACTCGCATGATTTTTAGGGAAAGTTGCGCCGGAGCCCCCTGCAATGCTAGAATTCGTGTGCTAATACCCACACAAAACTACTAAATTCGCCCATTTCCTCTTCCTTGGCCCATAAAATCCTACCACGCCTCCCCCAACGTAGCCGGGCCATCTGATCCTCTTGATGGGATCGTTACGGACCCATTTGTATGATTTTTCGGGTAAGTTGCGCTGAAGCCCCCTGTAGCTCCAGAATTCATAGGCTAACACCTATAGAAAACTGTCGAAATTGCCTGTTTTCTTTTCCTTGGCCCATAATATCCTAAAAGGTCTTCCCCAACGTCGTCGGGCCACCTAGGCCTCTTGTTGGACTCATTGTGGACCCACTCGTATGATTTTTTGGGTAAGTTGCACTGGAGGCCCCTACAGCACCAGAATCCATGGGATAACACCAACTAAAAACTGCCAAAATCGCTTTTTTCCTCTTCCTTAGCTCATAAAATCATACCAGGTCTCACCAACACCGTTAGGATACCTGGGCCTCTTGCCGGGCTTGTTGCGGACCCATTCATATGATTTTTGGGAAAGTTGTGACGGAGGCCCCTGCAGGGCCAAAATCCGTGGCTTAACACCCATAGAAAACTGCCGAAATCGCCTATTTCTTCTTTCGCCCATAATATCCTACCAGGCCTCCCCCAATGCCATGGGGCCACCTGGCCTCTTTATGGGCTCGTTATGGATCCACTCGTATGAATTTTCGGAAGAGTTGCACCGGAACCCCTGCAGCGACAGAATATATGGGCTAACACCCATAAAAATCTACCAATAGCTTATTTCTCTTTTTTGACCAATAAAATACTACCAGGCCTCCCTCAATGCCGTCGGGCCACCTGAACCTCTTGCCGGGCTCGTTGCAAATGCACTCATATGATTTTTTGAGAAAGTTGCACCAGAGCCCCCTGCAGCGCCATAATCCGTGGCCAAACACCCATAGAGAACTATCGAAATCGTCTGGTTCCTCTTCCTTGGCCACAAAATCCTACTAGAACTCACCTAACACCGCCGGGCTACCTGGGCCTCTAGCTGGACTCGTATGATTTTTCAGGAAAGTTGAACTGAGCCCCTTGCAGCGCCAGAATCCGTGGGCTAACACCCACAGAAAACTGCTGAAATCACCTCTTTCCTCTTCCTTGACCCGTAAAATCCTACTAAGCTTCCCCCAAAGCCATTGGGCCACTTCGGCCTCTTGTCCGGCTCATTGCGGACCCACTCATATGATATTTTAGAAAAGTTGCATGGGAACCCCTTGCAGCGCCAGAATTTGTGGGCTAACACCCACAGAAAACTGTTGAAATCACTTATTTCCTCTTGCTTGGCCCATAAAATCCTACCAGGCCTTCCTCAACGCCACGAGACCACCTGGGCCTCTTGTCGGGCTCGTTGTAGACCCACTCGTATGATTTTTTTGAGAAAGTTGTGCTGGATCCCCCTACAGGGCCAAAATTCGTGGGATAAACCCACAGAAAACTGTCGAAATCGCATGCTTCCTCTTTCTTAGCCCATAAAATCCTACTAGACCTCTCCCAACATTTCGGGCTACCAGAACCTCTTGACGGCCTCATTGCGGACCCATTCGTGTGATTTTTTTGAGAAAGTTGCATGGAGCCCCCTGCAATGTCAGAATCCGTGGGCTAATACACATGTAATACTACTGAAATCGCCTGTTTCATCTTCCTCTTCCTTGGATCATAAAATCCTACCAGACCTCCCCCAAAACCATCAGGCCACCGAGGCCTCTTGCTTGCTCGTTACAGACCCAATTGTATGATTTTTCAGAACATTTGTGCTAGAGTCCCCTGCAACGCCAAATCCATGAACTAACACTCATGAAAAACTGTCGAAATAATCTATTTTCCTCTTCTTTGGCCCAAAAAATCCTACCA
>JAOTQR010000097.1:22669015-22686841 GCA_025774065.1 Solanum ossicruentum | reverse complement strand
ATTCGTGGGATAAACCCACAGAAAACTGTCGAAATCGCATGCTTCCTCTTTCTTAGCCCATAAAATCCTACTAGACCCTCCCAACATTTCGGGCTACCAGAACCTCTTGCCGGCCTCATTGCGGACCCATTCGTGTGATTTTTTTTGAGAAAGTTGCATGGAGCCCCCTGCAACGTCAGAATTCGTGGGCTAATACACATGTAATACTACTGAAATCGCCTGTTTCATCTTCCTCTACCTTGGATCATAAAATCCTACCAGACCTCCCCCAAAAACCATCAGGCCACCGAGGCCTCTTGCTTGCTCGTTACAGACCCACTCGTATGATTTTTCAGAAAATTTGTGCTAGAGTCCCCTGCAACGCCAAATCCATGAACTAACACTCATGAAAAACTGTCGAAATAATCTGTTTTCCTCTTCTTTGGCCCAAAAAATCCTACCAGCCCTCTCCAACGTCGTCGAGCCACATGGGCCTTTTGTCGGCTCGTTGCGAACCCAATTTTCAAGAAAGTTGCACCGGAGCCCCCTGATGCGTCAGGATCCATGGGCTAACACCTATAGAAAACTGTCAAAATCTCCTGTTTCTCTTCCTTGGCACATAAAATCCTATCAGGCTTCCACCAGCAACGCCGAGCCACCTAGGCCTCTTGCCGGGCTTGTTGGGGACCCACTCATATGATTTTTCGAGAAAAGTGCGTTGGAGCCCCTTGCAGCGCTAGAATCCATTGGCTAATATCCACATAAAATAGCCAAAACTGCATGTTTCCTTTTCTTGGCCCATAAAATCCTACCAGACCTTCATGTTTCTTGGAGCCCCTTGCAGCGCCAGAATCCATGGGCTACCACCCGAAAATCATACGACTGCGTCGTATGAACAAGAAAACTCTTTTCTAATCCACATTCCACTCCATCTTCTTCACGTGTACTTTCGGCTGTGAAATTGAGATTTGAGGTTAAATAGAAATAAAGAATAATGAATATACGATCAAAACAAGATTAGGGAAAGACTTTGCGCATAATCCTATTATTGATTATCTTGACATATGAAACATGGATAATATAATATAAGGTTCAACATCAAATAAACATAGAACTACCAGAATAAATTTGATTCTAATAAGAAAAGTTGATCTGAACTGAAATTAAATTCAAAAGCTACCTCGTCATTTGAGGTTTGTCCAACATCATATAGCAAGACAAATTACGACCAGATTCACCACAAATATATGGAAAGTCTATACATACGTATATATAATTAGGTAATTTTCTAGCCATATGCTGTTAGAAGTACTCCATCCGTCCCATCATGTGGCGCTTTTTGACTTGAAACGATATTTAAAAAAATATGAGGACTTCTAAAATTTATGGTATAAAATTATTCTTAAATATTCGTGTAGTTGGGAATCATTTCATTAATGGTAAAGAAAGAAATTTTAAAAATAAATTATTTCGAATTAAAATAAAATAATATTCTTTTGGAATTGATTAAAAAGAAAGAGGTGTCACGTGAAATATGACGGAGGGAGTATTAATTTTGCAGAACAAGAGCAAGCTAGCCCACTATTTTGTCATTTTATTCAAGTGGACATTTGGAATTATGCTACAATATCACTTTAATTTCTAACCTGTGAGTCTAATTGACCTCCACACATTCAGGATCCTCATCCATAGGCTCTTTTATAATCCAATAACAAAAAAAAAAAAGATAAACACCAAAAAAGAGAGTGAAAAAGAAAAACAAAAAAAAAACATATTCTATTTTTTGAAAATATTTTTTTGAATTTACAAGATGTTGGAAGGCAAAGCAGTAATTGGTGACACAGATATGTTGGCTACCATGCAACAAGATGCATTAGATTTGGCTGCTAAGGCACTTGACGACTTTGATGTCACTGAGTCTACTGAAATTGCTCGTTTTCTTAAAAAGGTAACAAATCATATCGTTTCTGAGACGATTCTAAAATTTAAATCTTTATGTTCTTATATATTGATTATGTCTTAAATATATAGGTTCAAAATGAGTTATACACAAATTTCATAAATGACAAACTTATAAAGCTTAATTATACTCCATAACTTAGTTTGGGTAATAATATTTTGTAATTATAGTTATAGCAACGTTTGTATAATTCGCTATACAATTCACAGTTTTTGTATAATATTAGTAAACATATACTAGTCAATTAGCTAACATAGCTACAGTTTGAATTAATTACGGTTCACGACAAACACTAGCTGTAATTACAATTCCAATTTTGTATAAATCGCACAATTTATTTGAATATTGTGCGCAATTATACAAAAGTTGTGCGCTAGTCAAATTGAATAGTGAAATATACAAATAGTGTGAATTGTATAGTGGATTATACAAGTGTTGTGCATGAATTATATAGCAGAATAGACAAATGTCATACAAAACTACGAGTTACATAGCAAATTATATAAATGCATCCTAATGTTATGCAAATTATACAAACGTTGCTATAACAATAGTTACAAAATATAATTATCCAAACTATAGCTATAGAGTATAATCAAATTTTATGTTTGCCATTTATGAAATTTGCTAGTAATTGATTGTAACCCCTTTTTGTTTTTTGAATTAGGAATTTGATAGGATCTATGGAGCAGGATGGCAATGTATAGTAGGAACAGACTTTGGTTCATTTGTAACACATTGCTATGGTTGTTTCATCCATTTCTACATTGGCAGCCTTGCTATTTTGCTCTTTAAGGGCTCTTCTGCCCTTAACGAGGCTGAGGCGGATGGTTTTCCGCTTTGAAAGAAATAGCATGAAAGCAGGACCTACCTACTCCAATGTATATTATCACATTGAAGATATACAAAATGAAAAAAAAAAATTAGGGAGTTCCAAAGTCTTAAATTTTTCTTGTTTATATCGTCATATATATGAGTTATATATGTCAATAATTCGATCTTTGTCATCAATTTGAATTTTGTTGACTCTATTTTACAATTCTTTGATTGTTTCCAGTTTGAAGAAGATTGCATTGGGGAAAATTGTGTGGCCTCATATTTTTGGGCATGTTAAAGAGAATAATTATAATTTATAAAAGCATGAAATGAATTAACGATGACGAATAAAATGGGAAAAAGCAGATATTCTCATTTTAATTCCACGTGAAAATAACTATAGATAATCAATAAGGAGTCATTTTGTTCCTACAACCCCGGAGAGGAGAAAGGAAAGATTACCTAAGTGAAGGCCTTTTAATTAATATTTATCAAAATTAAATATACTTTTGTTTTATTATCATCTATAGCAAAAGATGGTAAAATGGGAGATTGGAGAGAATTGAGCGAATTTTACTAGAAATATTGGACAATTTAATCAATTTGCAATATATGGTACAGAAAATTATATTGTTATAAATGATAAATATTTTCTAAATATGAAATAATTATATAATTTCCCTGAGTGAGAATCATATAATGGGCCATGCTTGGGGCTTTGGGTTGCATTACACCAGAAGTTCTTGAAAAATGGGTAAAAGTGGACTTCAAAGGAACCAGTGGTTCAAAGGTGGAGCCCAAATTTTCAGTGAAGGTGGGCTGGACTATTTGGGAAACCCAAACCTTGTCCATGCTCAAAGCTTTCTAGCAGTATTGGGCTTTCAAGTAATGTTAATGGGCCTTGTAGAAGGTTTCAGAATTAATGGGCTTCTTGAAGTTGGTGAAGGCAACAATCTCTACCCAGGTGGCCACTACATTGGGCCTAGCAGATGACCAATAACTTTCGTCAAGCTCAAGGTTAAGCAGATCGGAACATTAGCTATGTTCTCCATGTTTGGATTCTTCGTTCAAGCTATTGTCACCGGCAACGGCCCTCTTGAGGACCTATTTGATCACCTTGACAACCCTGTTGCTAACAATGCATGGGGTTTATGCAAGTAAATTTGTTCCCAGATCTTCGATTTTTAACATTTTGACTTCATCTACAAAAGGGTTTGTACCACCACATCCTTCATAATTCAAATATTTGGCAAATGAAAACTATTTTACAGCGAACCACCGTACTCATTTGAATATGCCTCAACACGGGCGAGTTGAATTCAACTATATGAACCTTTCACTATCCATATCGTAACGTAATGACATGACAAAACACTTCTATGAAGTGAAGGTGTGAGTCTCACGAAAAAAGTTGAAAGAACAAACAAAAATGCTCATAGGCAAAACACCATGTCACCATCACATTTGACCACCCGTTGTGGAGTTGTAACAAAACAACATACCAGTAAAATCCCACGTGATCTGAAAATGTAAAATGTATGTAAATCTATCTCATAGAAATAAAGAGGTTATTTTCGAAAGAGCATCATCTCAAAAATATCATCCAAAAAGCAAAACACACTAGATATGAAACGACTAAAGTAAAAAACAAATGATAATTTATAAAGACAATAAAAGTAACAGACAAAAGTGATAACTCATTGTGGAGTTGTGAACAATCAAGAAATCACTTTTCTGCAACAGACAAAAGTGATAACTCATTGTGGAGTTGTGAACAATCAAGAAATCACTTTTCTGCAATTGATCACCATCCTTCAATAACAACTACTTACAACATATGCTAATGCAAAAAAAATATGTAGACTAAGAAACTCGATCCGTTTTTCGCAAGCTATCTAATGTACTTCCACAAACTAACATTGTTTACAACAGGCTATTCACAAACAAGTTCTCAACTATCTAGCCAAGGGATTAGAGGCGCCGTAACTACGCACACGTACTACTTCCCAATCTTCACCAATTTTGCTAAATTACCAACCATAGTTGGGGAAATTAGTTCCACCTATACATTATAACACACTAGAGAAGAAAACAAGAATGATTTTTAAGCTAAAATCACTTGCTCTTCTTGCCCCACCATTTCCTACGAGTCTTCCCCGCTTTAGAATGAACAAGCTTGTGTATTTTTGTCTTCGTCTCCTTTAACCGGGCCTTGTACTCTTTTTTCCATTCCTCAAACCTGTGTTTCAGTCTTCGATACTCATCTGCAGGATTAGTAGAATGTAACTGCCCTGGCTTCAAATGTACAATTGCCATGGCTTCATTGTCAAAATTCTGCTTCCGTTGCTCAAATTCCATTGTAAGGTGGCTGAGTAAGGATAGTCTACCATTAACCTCTCTATTAGCTCCAACACCAAAGCTGTTAGAAAAGCTAATTGGAGTGCATCCTGCCGGAGTGTCCATGGATGTTGCATCATCAGAATCATAATAGTGAGGAGATGGAGAACCTTGAGGCTTTCCAGGTCGACCAGTAGTATCAGCAGAGCCAAGACTGTTCTTGGCTGCAGCTAGACTAGCCTGCTTTAACAAAGCAATTGATGTATCATCCACATTAGGAATTTCATCATTCAATGTTACAATTACCTTGTAAATCCATAAATAGGATTTACGAGTAAAACTCGACTTCCAGCAGAAAAATAAAATACCAATAGCCACATTAAACTTCCATCATTCAATAGGACCAAAGAATATTTGTTGATGTGAATGAAAAAACAGGTGTAGTGGTCAGCCAATCATTAGAAATACAGTTTGATAATGAAAGAAGATCTGCTCATGTGAATGATGAATGGGACATTGTGATGAGCCAATGATAAAAGGTTTCTGTTTCGTCAACTTGCGGATACTTTTTCTACAGGACAGGAAGTACGAGTACATTCAATGCAGCATCAATGACGACATGCACATTCATCATTTTATTTTATTTTTCTGTTTGTTAAGTTGATATGAAAGAATGTCTTCATATGATTGTAACAGCTCAAGTCATATAAATGAGCATAACGGTCAATCACTACACAGTTCACAACATGGGATGTTCTATCCAGAGAACAAATCGACCAGAACTACAATTTAGAGCAGGATTACCCCTTAACACAAGCTAGCTATAATGACATGAACCTCGCCTAACATTCTACAGGTGATTGCAAAAACTTCGGGCAAGGGCAACTCATTGCATCACATTCATTTAGAATCCATCAAACTTCCTGATACATCTATGTACAAGGAAGCACACAAAAGATACCCACAAATGATATTGGTGGCACCTGAGTATGAAAAAAGGAATAACGCTTTTCGAGAAAACTGCTAGTTAGATGTTGTTTATGCAAATAGAGGTAATTTCATTCCCAAAATTTTGAAAGCAAGCTTTTGCCAAAATTGAAACAAGCGCTGCTTTAGTATGTTTTATCATTATTTCAATTCATCAAAGTTTATCATTTCCGGGCTTGCTTCTTTTTAAAAAAGTTCTTCATTTTATTTTCAATGCACTTTATACCCCAAATTTCGAACTTTAAGCCCATAGGAATAGGATTCCTTCCATGGATTTTTAAAATTATTTTACATGCACAATTAGGTGGAGCGAGAGACCAAGACTCGTGGAACTCAAGTTCCCAGTACTTTAAAAGAACATGCAAGGCCAATCAAACTTTGCCTTGGAGTTTGATTTGTACCAGTAACCCAATGGATCAAGAAGCATTTCATTTGACCATCATCAAAATTCAGTCTTCTTATTAAAGAAAATGCCAAGGATGATATGGATGATATGTTTATACCAGATATCTCTATCTCCTTACGCAAGACTTGGTGAAGGAAAAAGGGAATTGTCTATCTCAGAAAAAAACATTTCACAAACTATTTCTTTAATTGGACGAGATGCTGTAAGAAACAACTTAGCAGTATCAGCAGAGCATTCGTAGAACTCAAGACACCAAGTACAAGAGAAAATGAACTAACTAGGATCATATTGCAGCTTACTCACCTGCAATGATGTCATTTGCTTTTGCCACATGTCCTCCATTGACCTCATCTTGACCTCATATTCTAAGCATCGGGCCTCGAATTGGTTTACTTGTTCCTTCAGGGCAGCATTTTCCTTTTCCTTCTGTTCAAGCATTTCCTCAGCCTTTGCAACTCGTCTTTCGAGGTCTTCTACAACAGAAGGTAGAATTTCTCGAGGCAACTCCTGCTTGCATGAAAAATTTAAACTTACTACAACAGATTCTTAAACAGTCAATGAATACTCCGAAGACTGCATTGCTGCCTCAACTGATCGCATTTATGTTGATATCAGACTTCATATTGAGCGATTAGCCACAGTGCAATAAGAAATAAGGAAAAGGAAAGCATGAAAAATGAAGCCATTATCCTGATTTATCCATCAGTGACTCTCCACCATCTATCCTTTCCCTGTCCCCTTTTAGCTTTCTACAGGGAGTGGGGAAGGACAAACGTATAAACGAAAAAAAGGTCTTACTACCCATTCTCCCACTGTCTTTTTCTTTTAAACTAAATAATCAAACACTCGGCAGTTTGAGATGCCAGAGCATTTCATCTTCCAAAGAGAGAATAGAAAAATGAAAAAAGATTCCCCAAGCAGAAAAGCAGTTGCATTACACAAAATTGGTTTCAGTTATTCGCGCCCCCCCCCAAAAAAAAAGAAGGAAAAAAAAAAGAAATACCTAAAATTGGCTTCATGAAACAGGCCACCAAATTCTTAAAGATATTAGCCCTGAAGCAGATTTTACAATTCTGAATGAAAGAAAAAAAAGTTAAAAATAAAATTTATGAGAAAACTTTTAGAGTATAAAGTACTAATTATTCCATTATAAGCTCTATTAAGAGAATAAAAAAAGTGAGGCATGAGGACTACTAGCAAGGATAGGTGTGAATCTTTATCACAGAATACCTTGACCTCTGTTCTTTTGCCTGCTTTTTGTTTGTCCACATTTAATATTTTTGAATTCTGCAGCTTACTAAGATCTCTTCTGGCCAACCAGCCACGAATAACTGCAATAAAGAAGATGTGTAAATCTATATTTGGTTTCATCAACAAAGAGATACCATGCAAATAGCTTTTACCTGACTGTATCTGCACAACAGCCACCAGCAGCTCATCACTTCTTTCACGAGCAACCTTCCCTTTAGACGCCACTTTAGCATTATACTGCCTTCTTTCTATTTCACCACGAATAACTACAAGAACAAATGTTGACATCAAACATCAGGTAACATTCAACATTGGAAGCTTACCATATAATTATATTGAAGCATCATCACCTCAGAATTGACCCGTTTCACACTAGTTACTTTTGGAACTTTCAACATTCGTTCAAAGGTAGGTAATTATAGTTTTTAAAAAAAATTAAGAAAGACAAAAATTGATAGGTTATATTTTTTCTTTATACTAAAACCCTAGAATGGCATCCCCAGTGCTCAAAACTTTGAAGATATCTAATACAGTCTTGAAATGGACAAATACTCGTACAACCTGATAGACACAACATTCTTCATGAATATCATCATCTATCGTATTCTCAAAAAAAAAAAGGAAAGAAAAGAAAAGAGATAGGCTGCAAAGGGATGTGCTTTACATGATTGAAGTATGATTACTCCTCCTTTAAGCTCATGGAAGTGCTGACGAGCACGATGACCACGGAAGCACTTCTGCAACTCAAGAGTACCTTGCAGAACTTGGTTCCTTACATCCTCCAATGCAGCAATCTACATATCAGAGGGACAGAAGTTCACTGATAGGCACACAAAAGGAAATCCATCGTTCAATAGTATGTGTCCATTGCCTCACTAGAGTCTGTATTAGGTGCACATCAGAAGAAATATGTTATATCCATAAGCCATAACTTGTCATTTTTACTGTTTCTTTCCAATATGCACGGGACTACTCAAAAACCTTCTCCAACAGACATGCCTCCAAAAATATGATTTTCCCTCAAAGTGACGCCACCAGTTTGGAGGACGACACACTTTTTTTAATTTTGCACCGGGTGTCCAAGTCTCTTGGAGACCCGACTAATCCCGGAGGTGCACAGGCCCTCGGCAAAGAGTTTCCCACAAGTGCACCACGGTTAATTCAGGTTTTACCTAGTGGAGGACAACACACTTTTTTCAAGATAACTATGGTGTCTGGGCTAACTTTGATGCAAATCAACACACAACATGTTTGACATTTACATTATTTGCTCCAACTATATAGTATTAACGATTAGAAAGAAAATTAAAGTTACCGGTGCTACTTTTAGATGATTCTGGTAACTGAGATAAATTCTTTGAACAGAAAACATATACACGCAAGAGAACAAGGAACCATGAACCCACCTGTCCTGATCGGAAATATAATTTTGTATACCCAACTTGGTACAGTTCTGGAAGAATACCAAATTGATGAAGAATGGCAACTGACATACTTAAAGGATCGTGGCATGCATTATCCTTCGGTAGAAGGAAGCTGTACCTACAGTACCACAATCATATAAGTTGACAAACAACCAAAAGCAGAAGTCAGTAACAAAGAAAGGATCGTGTATGTCACCTGCTTGTGAATTCTTGATGTGTTAACCTAGTAGGATAGCCAGATCTTAATATTCTAACCACCTCAAGAACACCACAGCATCTGAGCTGTTCTATGACAAGATCTTTGTCAGACATGCCAGGAAGCTGCTTATTATTTGGTTTTATGCAACATATGAAATGTGGTACAGTATTTTCCAATTGCTGCATCAATCTGAACAAGTTATCCTGCCAGAATTTGATAATGGATAACATTGAGAAACCATTCAAGATACAAACTTACATTTTCTAAGAGTTTAGTCTGACAGCATGATCAAGTTCTATAGGAAATTTCAGAAAATAACCACCTTAAACTTAGTTGCAACACTTTGCTTCTGAAAATCTGGCACCCCTGTATCAGTTGATGGAATTGAGAATTTTTTATCTTCAAGCAGGTGACTGACACTTGATGAAAGTAGCTGAATAATGTCAGGATGCAGCACATCTCTGTTCTTTGCTAAGAAGCCAGTTACATCATAAGTTACCTGAAGACACATGAGCAATTATAGAGTTCAGAGTTAGACAAGCACAATGTGTAATTAACTCAGAGATTTGACGGAGAAACATATCCAATAAAGAGAATTTGCTGATTTTTTCCCCAAAACATACACTTGTTAGTGTTTTCTGTAAGGCATCTGGTTGACCATAAAAGAACAGGTATGCTTGTCCTATTTAAGTCAACCACCTTTTTAATGAAGGAAGCTCAGCCAAAGAGGCAAATAAAGAAACTGCAATTATGAATAAAAGAGAACTCTTATCAAGAGGCTCTCCATATAAGAGTTTGGGCTGTATCCAAGTTTTGAGCTCCATGAAATAGAGAAAATTGTCTAATTCTTGGAATCCTAAATATCCCGACATACTTATCAAAAATATTTTACACAATAATTCTCTTGATATTCATTAATGACAAAACCATTAAGAATATATAACCATTTTTTTACAAGTAATAAATTGCTTATTGATGTTGAATACCAGCATTAAGGAAATATTGGATAGAAGTACATCCAAAGAAAGGACCTTTACAGTGTATGTAAAGAATCAAGAAAGTCAACCATAACTTATGGCTCTAAAAAATGGTGTGGCTATGCTGCACCAAAACTAAGCAACAACAACAATACACCCAGCGTATCCCACATGTGGGGCACCAAAATGGCAAAATCCAAGCAAAGACAAATTTAGTATAAGGTTAATTGCATAATCCTTCTTGCCTTCAAAAGCTCTAGCATTTCTCTCTCCAAATTACCCGCCATACCAAAACTGGAAAGGACTTCCATATATTCCTAGATGATTTGGATAAGTCCGATTCATGCCATGATAGCAAAAGGTTCATTGTACTTCAGGCATGCACCAGCCCCAAAAATATTAAGCAAGAAAGAATATGTCACAAGAACTAACTGAAATAGAGAGCAGTTGTCTTGATTATCGAAATAGACAATAATTACACGATTCTGGAATTTCTTTCCACTAAAAAGTTGCTAGTAATAGCACAAGGAAAGAAAGTAATTCTTGTAGCACCTATGGAAAAGAATCTATCATTAATCACCGGAAAGAGGTGCAAAAGTAAATCTTCCACACATTATCCATGTTGAGATGTGGATTGGATTGTCTGAAGGACAGGGGCAGAGCCACCCTTCCCCGAGGGGTGTCAAGCGACACCCCTTCGTTGGAAAATTACATTCTATATATAAGTCAAAATTCGATTTAATAAATATCTATACAAGTAATGACACCTCTTGACACAAGCTAACTGTTTAGTGTAGTGGTTAAGTAATTGTAAAAATTACTTGAGGTCATGTGTTCTATTCCTAGTAGCAACATATATATTTTTATTTGACACTCCTTATTAAAAAACCTGGCTCCGCCACTGCTGAAGGAGATGGTACAGCTAGAGGGCTACGGTGGTCAAAGGCAGGCTCCCATTGGCAATCAATGGAAACAAGTTTAACGCCATCAAAACAGTAACTGAAACAAGGATGGCGCCACCAAAATGGTCACTGTAATAAAAAGTATAAAACCATGAAAAGAAACTCTAGCCCAACAAATGAGTATAAGTCTGCCCATGGGCATGTGAAAGCTATTAAGTCTCTACACAAAATTGTAAGACGGTAGACACACTGATCTCATTCAAAAAGAGAAAAGAGAGAAGAACCTTAATCAAATAATGTTTGACATACAAGTGCAATCCTTATATAAGATGTTTAAGTTACATGAAATAGTGAAATTACCCAATTCTAGATATTCCAAATTATAATCACATATTAGTAAGCAGTCCATGATACAAAAAAGCATTCTATTGGGCATGGCGACATGCAACCCAAAAAGTAGAATCGCCATTTGTTTGGAGGTCATGTTCAATAGCTTGAGTTAAAAAGAAGAAAGGAAGAGAACATAAATTGAGCCCAAAAATACACCAGATCGCAAGGTTTTCTGAGGGGAACTTTTTTAACTAGATTCCTGAAAGACATCATGAATGCAGGGTGATATTTTAGTAATAGTCTAAAGTTTGGACTTTTATGAATTGCGACAGAGTCCAAAAGTTAAATTGCTTGAGGTGCACAAGCAATATTCAAGAATGACATAATCATCGAGAACATTTACACAATGTGTTCTATTGATCCTTTCACTTTGAAAAGTCATATACGTCAACAATCGTCCTAAAGCAAACATGAATCAAGCCTTTGATTGCCAATCAAAAGTTTGACTACTACAAAGATCATGTAGAACCACATGCAGCATATTCCCTGGTTAAGGTTTTGAAAGATCACAAAAACATTCTAACATACTTACGAATTAAATCAAAAGTGGAATTTAGATCAGTATAATCTCAGATCATCAACAAAGAGATGATATTAGTCATTAGTGATAGTCTGCAGACATGTGAAGATATAAAAGCACATTTGGCTCTAGAAATGACCTATTGTATTAAATCATAAACCTTTCACAAAACATTGTAAGAAGAGTCGCCTTGGCCCTGAAAACACTACTAATGTCTGTAACACTATTGCACAGGACAAGGACGCATTTATAAGAAAAACTGACCTCTCCAGCATAATGGCGAACACAAAATTCTTCTCTTTCGCTTTTAAAGCAAGGGCTAGATCTGATGTTCTGCTTAAGTTTATGTGCAAAGGTCAAATCAGTGGCTTTTAGGGAATTTGATTCTTCATTCAACAAAGATATAAGGCCAACTGGTTTCTGCAAAATGAAAATGAAAGTTCATCAATCAACTGTTATGTCCATTCAAATTCACGCCGAAGATTGCTTAGCAGAAATACAGAGATCTTCCTTATAATTGACTTTGATAATTCATACTCGAGATATCGCAATTTCAATTCTTCTTCCATAAGAAGTATTATGACGATAAAAAATTTATGGTGGCAACTATACGAAATAAAACTTGTGAGCTGTGACAACATGAACAGATGCATATTTTATCCTTCTCATCCAACTCAACAATTAAATTTGGAAAGAGTAATCAAAATACACAAGAGTTCACCCGAAAGAAGTAATATGATTGAGAAAATTGGTGTGGCAACTATATCAAATAGATTTTGTAACAATATGAACAGATGCATTTTTTTCCTTCTGGTTCAACTTAACAATTAAAAGTGGAAAGAGTAATCAAACTAAACTTAAATAAGCTGTAAAAAAATAAAAATAAAATGAGTAACAACAGTCTGATTGTGTAACTAAGTACGAATGTAAACGTGTAATCCAGGGGAGAAGAAAATTGCCAGCTTTTATGAGCCCCTAATGCCAAATAAATAGGCAAAAGAACCAAGAACCAAAAAGGAAGATATACCTTTTCAAAAAGGTCCAGACACTCTTGGTTGTCTTCAAAATCTACTTTTGACCAATCAACTCCGTCCAATTCATATTCCTGAAACATAACACATCAGCTCTTGCATTGACATCTAAATAATTTTTTTTGGAATATACAGCCCAAAAATTCCACAGGATAACTAGAGAGAGAAAATACTGAGTCTAACAACCCTATGTTTTTCCGCATAACATAAAATATTTTGCCACAACCACTGATCTTAAATGCCCTCAAGAGTTTCAGTAGAGTATCATGCTCTGCCTTTGATCAGGAAGTAGTGAACTAGCAGAGTAGCAGTACAAACGCGAAATAAATTGATACCATTGAAATGACAAATGTAAATAGGCAAAAGGTACATAGAGGAGGAAGAGAGAGTGCATTGTTTTATTCAATAGTCCTAATACATGATCGTAAAGTGCTTCCTTTGAATATTAAAAGTACAAGACTAACTCTAAGTACACTCATAAGTGAAAAATGAAATGGAAGAATAGAAGTAAGCTGAGAGCTGGAAGCTTGGTTGCCTTGATAACAGGTGATGTAGATTGGATTGAATGCTTTCTTCATTTCTTATTCCGATTTATATATAACTTGGGTCTATTAGAATCGAACTCTAGAGGAATATATGTTGAAGAGACGCAAATGAGGTCATGGACCATATGGTGCAAAATACCCCAAATCATTGGGGTTGGTTGAGGCGTGTGTTGGACTCTCAACCTTACCCCTTAAGACTCTGTCAGAGGAGTAACCTTGAGGCATCCTAGGCTTGACACATTGAAATCATGGCCCGTGAATACACGATTCTCATATCCTTGGTTTAGATTGTAACAGACAGTCTAAGAATGGACATTTGATAGTTGGTCATGCAAGGAGCATATGTCAGTTCGGGGCTTTGTCAATTTAGCATATGTCAGGCATGTGCTACTTTTGACCACTACGATTTCTAAGCTCCTGTTCTCATGAAAAGTTTCACTCATTATACCCAGCTTATGGAAAACTGCTGAAGAGAATTATTTCATTTTTTTCTGCTTTAAATTAAAGAAGCGAATAGAGGTAAGGAATGAATCTATTGTCTCATGTACTTTAATTATTGCAGTATTTTGTTGTAGTTTATGTTCTTTTTACAGAATGCCTTGTCATATTTTCTATAGTATTTTTTCATGATTTCTTCACTTGGATTATTGCTTTTTCGACCTGCTTTGATATGTTTTTTCTTAGTGGAGGGTCTATCGAAAACAATCTATCTACCTCCTAAGTTAGGGATAAGGTTTGCTACACTCTATCTTCCTTAGACCCCAATTTTGGGACGAGACCAGGTATGGTGTGGCTGTTGTTGTAGTAGTAGAGGTAAGGAATGAAGCAATAACTATGAACTATGAAGGATCATGATATGCTTACCTCTTGCTCAAGTTTCAATAGATGTCTGTTGACATGCTGCTGGAGCCTCTCATTTGCATAGTTTATGATAAATTGTTCGAAGCTGTTTCTCTGAAAAGCGGGAATGGGACTGTCAAGTTGGAAAAAAAAGGAATCTTGTATGCAGTATAATAGTGAAAAAATCAGCCACGGATCAATTTACCTTAAATGATTCAAAACCATAAATGTCTAGAATATTGATGGATCTACCAGTCTGTTCGTTGTCCATCGCAAGGTTTCTGTTCATTTGATCAACTATCCGGTCAAACAAGTTTGCATAAATGAACTTTGCCAATGCATCTCTTCTATCAGTTGCCTGAATCAGAGTTATAATGAGTCACGTTCTCTAGTGAAGAAACGGGGGAGCTAAATTCATATATTAGAATAATTAAATGTGAATAACGCAGATTATGGTCAATATCAGGATGAAAATGTGATGGAGAAAATCAAGAAGAGAGGAAATATAAAAGCACTTCAACCAACCTGCTCCACTGTTAAACTCTTGGCGACCTTATCCTTGCCAGCTTGTATTTGGCAGGTTGATAAAGCTAGTATGAGGTCACTTACAGTACAGCCAATCAAGCTAGCAGCATTTGTAATAGCTGCATTATCAAAGATGGTGACTTACCAAACAGATAAAGAAGGCTTCCATACAAGCACAGATATAAATGAATATAAAAAAGTTAAATACCTTCCATACAAAGTAAAGGAAGAAACTTTACAAGTACTGTTACAAAGTAAGGCCATACAAGAGGTGCATGAAAAGAATTATCATGAGAATGCAGAAGAAATTTGCATGAATCTTAACAAGAGAGTTTTTATGACAACGTAAAATGCTCTGGCCCAGAAAAGTTGAAAAGCCTAAGATAGACCCTAAATAGTCAATATTGCAGCAAAATGGAGTTATGAAGAGTACTTCTGGAATTTATATAACTACTCCAAAGAAAAACAAACAAAGACGAGGGAAATATAATAGATTGTCCTTCACTCAAAAGTGAAGAAAGCGCAAAAGCTGAAACCAGCAATATAGATGCTGAACAAAAGTCAAGTCCATATATTCACAATTTGAAAGCTAACTTCCAATTGACCGAGAGTGTATGATCATATGTATGTGTATTAAGATTATGAACATCATATCTGCTATTACTTTCAGAAAGAACAAAATTCAAGAGGATCAACATTAGCTGAACTGCTACATTGACGAGATAGCTCACCTTCACTTTGCACAACTTCAACATGGCTTTCATTGTCAATTACTTGGAATGTTATATTTCCCAGCCAAAGAACTGAAGCAATCATCTGAAAAGCATGCTCTTGATCCCTTTGAGAAATCCTAACAATTTTTAGGGCTTCCTGGGAAAGTGAGAGAAGCAAAGGAAATAATTATAAACAAGATCCAGCAGAGCATTGAACTGAAAGAACAGAGATCTAACATAATTGACCATGTCTCATCCCTTGAGGCTCACCATAAGCTTACAAAATTCCTTAGCATCATCAACATCATGGATCACCAAGCAGCCACTCTGGTTGAGATACTTGTACTCTGATGCACCTTTTAACTTAAGTTTATCTGAGAATAAATCAAATAAAATCTCTGAAAACGAAATGTTCTGCAACTTATTTAACTAATTTATATTTAAAAAGGATCTTTAATACCACCCCAAACCCGCCTAAAGAAGAGAAATAATAGAAACAAAGAATTATCTAAAGCAAAACAAGAAAAAGAAAATTTATAGAGCACTACGTAAACGAGTTCATTCTCTTAAAAAATGTCCTTGCTAAAAGTTATATACTCATAATATTCAAAGAACTTCCATTTCAACAGGATTTTCTAATGCCAACAAAATTTTACACTTAAAAATGATTCATGAACTGCATGGATAACTTCAATATTTTTCTGATTGAAAGTTTCCCTCCCTTTTTTTTGCAACAGTAGAGTCTGAGCTAACTTGCGCACCACTCTCATATTTCACAGGTTATATGCATCCTCTCACCAGATCATATTTTGTTGGGTAACTTGACCCAACAAATCTTAGGCATGGAAGAAACGGCATAGGTTTGTCGCCTCTGTTGGGATTCAAATCCTGGTCCTCAATTGTGCCGCTTTCATGTATAACGTCTTGTTGGAAACACTACAGTTTTGTGACTACTGCTACCTTACACTTGTATCCTATTATATTGACTTTTTACAACTTCAGAATCGCAACCCAATTTCACCTTTACGATCACAGAATGGTTAATTCTGGAAATATGCTAAAAACAACTAAGGTGTTGTAACCACAACATTAAAAACAGAAGTTGTTTTGACAGTGAAGACATATCGCAAGTCAAAAGCCATGTAAAGTCCTACGAGTGAAATAAGCAACAAAAAAAATACAATCAAAGGTCCAATATCAATTACAGACCTCTCAAAGTAGGTGGAGCCCCGGCACAAAGTTGGTAAAAAATATGATAGGACCTCTCTCCATCGAGCAGCTGAACTACTCTTGACTGCCAAAGAAGAAATTATGTTTGAAAAGATTTAGATTGTGATAGTAATGATATAAACCACAATGAATCCATGGTAGAGAGGAGAAGAAAATCCCACCTTTTCAAGAAGTACTAATCATTATTTTAGCATTGGGCATTGGACATGCATGAAGATGTATACAAGTCAGTAATAGTACTCAAAAGATGATTACAATAACTTAGTTTTTCTGAGAAAACCAAGGGACAATTACACTTACAGGTTTGTATTTTAGCACCACATATCCTTCCTGTGGCACTAAAATGAATTTCAATCAACTTTCCCTACATATATCAAGGACATCCATCAGAAAATTTGCAAAAATGGGGAAAAACATAAATAAGCTTTTCTACTTCCCAGTCCACCACTCCCCTCCTCAAATGAACGGAAGAAAAAGAAAAAGAGAATCAGGCATAGAGACTGACAAATCGACTGGAGTTGTTGTTCCTGGAAGTTTTGGCATTCCCAAAGGCCTCTAATATGTAGCTTGTTTGCAGCACCTCCTTTTCTATAGCATTATTGCCTCCACCAAGCATAGCCAAGTATTCCATTGCAAATTTTGCTGTTTCCGTCTTCCCAGATCCACTTTCCCCACTATATGATATGAAAAGTTTAGTTCCTCCCAATCACTAAAACCACAACAACAACAACAACATACCCAGTGATATCCCACAAGTGGGGTCTGGGGAGGGTAGATTGTACGCAGACCTTACC
>JAOTQR010000097.1:22641141-22666017 GCA_025774065.1 Solanum ossicruentum | reverse complement strand
CGAAAGTTGCATTGACTAACTGCTACTTCACAAATGAAAAAAGCGCAGATAGTTTAAAGAGCCATTTTGCTTTATTCAATCATACTCCAAGGCCAAAAAATAGTCAATCTTTGGCTCCATCCGAGATTAATGGATGTATTTAATAGCACCTAAAATAAGTTAATTTAAGTGGGATCTAAACATTGGAGTTGGTTTCGTAAATAAGTATGTGTTTTGTATTTTTGAAGTGATGAGAAAATAAGCTAGTTTGTATCGGTAAAAAATGGAGTTTTTTTTTTATTTTGAAAAACCACAATTGCTTTGAAGGTGCATTTGGGTAAATATATTTTTATTCAATAACTCATAAATTATAGATAATAAATTACACTAGACGAATTTGGTGCAGTGAGTTTGACTAAAAACGCATTGGCAGAAGAACATTAACTGACGCAAGTTTGCATCAACTCAATTATCTTTATTGATTTCGTAAAAGATATTGTTAAGCGTCTTTTATGTTCAGTAATAATTAAAACTTTCTTTAAAACATGTACAAAAGATATATATTTAAAGTTTCTAAATTTATTTATATTATTTTTAAAAAGTTGAATGATGAAAATAGAGTAGAGAGATAATTAAAATTTTATGTTTTGAGATTAAAGATATTAAAGATAAAATAGTAATATTCTTTATCAAATTCAAAAGTGCTTATAAATTTTATAACCATAAGCTATTAAGGTGATTAATTTATGATTATTAGTAGTTTTATTTATTTTTTATCCGATGTTCAATATTAAATTTTGATTAAATTTACATTCGTGCAAAGAAATACTTTTGATTGATTTTAATATTATACATAGTGGACTTATAATTTTTTAATATTTATTAAACTAGACCAATATCTCTATCAATAATAACAACACAATTTTCTTTAAAAAAAAACATATTTAATCTAATTTCAGTAATATCTCAACATATTAAAGATTGAGAAAAATGAAATTGTCAATCCTTTTAGAAATATGAAAATATTTAAAGTTCAAATAAATATGTACATACTATATCTTGATCATTAGTGTATGATTTTTGTTGTTTGGAATTAAATTTTAAGCAGTATTGGAATATATTTTGAGGTACAATATTAAGTTGATTAAAATCTATTTTATTATAGTTGTTCCATTCGTTCAATATTTCACATATATTAACGAAGCATGAAAAAGATTTATAATAGTAATAGTTGCGCCTCATCTATGATAAAATTATTCACCATAATATTTGCATTTCTAAATTATTTATGTATAAGAATAATATTAAATTGAATATATTAATGTCATATATTTATTTATAACCCAATTTATTTAATAATGAAAAGAAAATAAATTCTTTCTAGTAATTTGATGTTTGATCATTTGATCTCTCAATGTATTTTTTTAAGGTTTAAATATTTTTTGCACTATTATAGGACAAATAAAAAAATTAAAATCTAAATAAATTAGTTTAGTAAAAGATTCAGTCAAAGTAACCACAAAAATTATATTTTCTAAGTAATAAGGAATAAAATAAGTTAGATAGCTATCCCTGATTTACTTAATATAATAATCACGTATGTAATATCTAAAAAGAAAATTTAATGAGTGAAGTCATACATGATATATACATACAAACAAGTGTTTTATACATAGAAATAAGTGATACATCCATATTGTTTTACTTAAATGTCTTTTGCAGTACTAAAAGTTCCACTTATTATAGTATATTGTGTTTGAAAAGTCACACACCTTCCATCTCAAAACATCTTTTGTTCTTTCCATTTTGAAATTTATTTTATGATGATATTATTCTGCACATTTTCATTAATCCATGAACAGAATTTATATATTTCGATCAAAAAAGTTTTTCACAGAGTTTAACAATTTAAATTCACCCAACAAGTTGATTGAAACTTTGGCATGACATTTTTGTTAAGTTAATACATTAGTGTATCATCTATGGTTTTAATAAGTTTGTACTTTGTAAGATATAACAAGAGTTCTTTAATTAGTGTCACGTTCAATAATTTTCCCTTGTTATAGTGGGGTTACTCAATCAATTTTATAAAGCTGAAAAGGAATTTTTTGCTTTTATGACTAGTTGTATTTCGTTTTGCTCTTTTTTGTAGCTTATTTAGTTGTCTTTATGTAATGTAGTGTCACTTCAATAATTCTTCTTCTTTAAAAAAAAAAAAAATTAACGTAGATAATACTTAAATTTTATAATATGATGAAAATGAAAATTATAATAACCTTGGGAAAAGAAAAAAAAATTGAGGCCACAAATATGAATTATAATGAATAGTTAAGATCTGTTCATTCTCAATAGGATATTTCGAATTCAAATATGAGAATGAAAAAAAATTTATTAGATGCAATATTCTAGACAGATTCTGAGTAGAATATCAATTGAACACTAAAGAAAAAGAAGAAGAAGAAACTCAAGTTAAATAGTTTTCATCTGAAAACTCATAAACAAGGATGAAACTAGTGTTTAAATTACAGGTGTGATTGAATACAATAAATCTTATTCAAATACTATGTTTATTTTAAGAAATTCATTTAATAGCACAAGTTATCGAATTCAATAACTTAAAAAAGATTGAAACCTCAAAGTTTTAAACTTCAAATTCACATTTCACTTCTCAAGTCATTTGATGTTAAAAAAAATTAGTTGATCATTTATGTCATGAAGTTCCGTTTGAAAAAAGAATAAACCTTATTAACATATAAAATGCTATTATTTATAAAAGATTTAGATAACATTATAGATAATAGGTTAAGATTACTCCTAAAAATAGTACGTTTTAAAGAAAATGAGACGAAAGCAGAACAAGACGAAAACGTAACAATCTCTAGCAATATCATGTTGTTAATTTGGACCCATAAAAGGAAATTTAAAATTTGAATTTTTAAAGCATGTTCAGTATACGTTTGAAAACTGGGCATGCAAAATAGTCAAAAAAATATTTAATTATTTTTGTGACATATAGTCAAAAAAACCGTAGTTTATTGGACAACTTTAATTTGACTTTGTTGACAAAAGAATATTTTACCAAAATTTTCTATCTTTTTACATATCCTCATGCTACTAACTAGGAGATTATTTTTTTTGTAACAACTATAAAATTACATCATATTCCTTTCCCACTCCAATTCGAACAACGTGTCTGTTCAATGTCTTTTTTAAGAGAAAGTGTCAAGGAGTTGAGTGACTCTCGAAAGTCGTCTTTTGTATTGCATCAAGAGAAATGATATAGATAAGATTATTGCTTAACTCGAACAACTTGCCTGCTCAACGTCTTTTTCAAGAGAAGACGTCAAGGGGTTGAGTGACTCTCGAAAATCATCTTTTGTATTGCATCAAGAGAAATGATATAGATAAGGTTATTGATTAAAGAGTTTCATTGCCAAATCGATCTCGAAAATTGGTTTCCAATAGTAGTTATTGCCTAAAGGTGCTTTATGAAAGCCAATCTACAACAGTAAAAGTATGATTATAGAATTACGATATTTGAATTTGGAGTTAGTTTTTAAAAAAATTGTTTAATCATTATAAAGAGTTCAAGATTCTCACCATTCACTGACATGGAATTCATGATTCCATTCATCAAGATACAATACGGTAATTATAAAACGATGTGTGACAACTAACAACGATCCAAACAACTGTTGTTATAGATTTGATTTGTTTTATGTAATGATATTGTTCTAATCACCTTGCACCTATCAATAAATCTGCTGTGAGTGTTGGTCAAAGCAAATTTAACACTGTTTCTTCCCATTATTATTAGTTAAACTTTAGAACGACAAGTAATACGTTAATTGAGGAAAAAAGACATATACAAATAGACGAGTGAAATTTTAATAAATCTAAATCTGGGCCAGCTCATACCTAATCCTCCATCTGTGTTGGAGATCAATCCGACTATCAATATTATCACATGCCAATTTTACATGATTGTGATCATCGCCAATCATATTCATTGACGGAATCAAAATTTTCATTAACAGAATTCAAAATATAAACATACACACACATATATATTATATTCATCGACGGAATCAAAATTTTTACTAACAAAACTCAAACTATATATATATAAAATATAATTTTTTGACGAAAAAAAGTAGAATATAATCGCCGTTGCGGCCCAAACAACCCCACACCAAAATTTCAAGATTGTCCCTTAAATTTTGGTAAGTTTGTAATAGTTCATTAATTGTGTAATGAATAGCAATTTTAATATGTTTTTAATACTTTAAATTTGTTAGAATTTTGTACTTTTTGATCTACATTGTTTTTCAACAAATGATGTTATATTTTACGGAAATAATAAGTGAATTGAAAAAACATAAGAGATTTAAATAAATATCGTTAATAAAATTTAATTTAGTATGAGGAGGTCGCTGTGGAGTTACGGCGTCATTAGCTATTCGTGTCTTGAAAATAATTAGTTATAGAGTCGACATAGTTCAAAAAGAGACGCTAATTCATTTTGGTTTTTCATTTTGGATGTTTTGGGTCTAAGGATGATTAACGTGAGTTTGGCATTAGAGACATGGACATGAATATTGAAAGTTCTCACGGTTGAAGAACACGCTCATATACCGTTTGTAGAATAATAATTAAATTCTTTGAAGTGTGGAGAAAAATTTGAATCATATATAAATCAAAAACAAATTTAATCATATTTAGTTTTACCTTTAATTTGTTAATTTATAATTAATTATTCTTTAAATATTTACAAGAGTTCGAGTTTAAAAATAATAACATATTCGAGATCTATGTTACTCAGACTCTTCAAAAATATCATTGAATGTGAATCGAATCCTTCAAAGTAATATATTTTTGAAGAATCAGATGTAAATGCGGCAATAATTTTGAAGAGTCCAAACAACTTAGTTCGAGAGATAATCAACTCATATGTGTCATACAACTGACACCAATAGAATATATATATATATATATATTTGTATTAGACTTGGTGGAGGAGTCTCTTTTTATCAGTCACTTGATTCCCTTTTTTGTTTGGTAATTAATGTGACACTTTTTATTGGCATGTGCTTCAGTTAGCTTTAATCATGGAACATCATTAGTCATTACTGAACAAGATGGACCTTCTGATTAACTCTGACTACATGTGAATTCTCCTAACTTGTCCAACAATCTTCACAAAAGTACTGTTCCCAAACCTCCTATGTTATTCAGATTCAGATTATTCAGATTCACATAGCATATATTATTAAAAAGAATTAAATTCATTTTAGAATTTGTAACAACAATAATATATTCAGTGAAATTTCACAAGTAGGATTTGAGGAGGGTAGGTATACGCAAACCTTACTACTATCTCATGGAGATAGAGAATCTGTTTTCGAAAATCCTTCGACTAAAATATAATGCCCCCAAAATGGAAAAACAATAGATACAAGGTAACAACTAAAATGAAGAGCAATATCAACTTCTATAAGCAAAAATAAAAATAGCAAAATAATCAACGAGCAATATAGCAATACAATGTATAAAGACACACCTAATCCTAGGAAAAAACTACTAACCTTCTACCATCACAAGGCAAGACAACAACCTACCCCTATTAACTTACTAACCTTCTCCGCTAATAATATGTGACCTCTATTCCTTTCTATTTAATATTATGCATGTCCTCGATAGTATAAAGTTGCACCGTATATATCCTGTCTCATTAGCCTCAAAGGCTCAAACTATTATGGTTTATGAATTTTTCCCACGAAGTTAGCTACATTAATCAAGTTAATACTATCAATGAGATGCTTCAACTCATGGATACTTGTAGAAGCATGATTATGCAGGCAAAATAAAAATACTTGTTCTTATATTACCTATTTTTATAATTTTTTCCCCTTATGAACTACAAAATTACAACAATTATGTACATTGTATATTTATACATCCCTGATGAATTTTTTGTATAAATACTTCTCCTAGATAGATTGAGAGTAATATTTTTTTCTTGAAAATAGAATCTTTACGTAATTTTTTTTTATCATCAGACCACACTGTGTAAATATCCTAAAAGATGTTGATATTAGTTTTGGGCCCTAATGAAAATCTTATTGGGCTCCCTGAAATTATTTTGTGGACTAGTTCAAACTAGTGAGCTGCTCCAGGCCCATTATGCACTCGGACATTACAGGCTAGAATAGGGGATTTGCTGAACCCTAAACCCTTCTTAGAACCGAAGAAGAAATTCTTCCGTCTTCCTGTTCGTGTAGCTATGGCGAAGAACAGAAACAAGAAGAAAAGTGGCCTAGCTGCCATGGATATCTCTACTGAACAGACAGTTACGGATGCCCAGGGTAATTAACTACTGTACTTTTTGAGTGTCTTCGTTATCGTTCTCGTGCAAAAATTTCTGTTGATTTACCTGGATGTTTGCTTAATTTCAGCAATGGATACTTCAGAATCAGCACCTCCAAAACCACATATAGGTGGATCACAGAAGTAAGTTGTCTAATGATTAGTGAACGTGATGAACCTTGACGGTGTTTTGGTAAATTGAGTTAAGGTATTCTTTGTTTGAACATATTATGAACGAAATGATCTGAACTTCTGTTTCTATTTTGTTTTATAATATTGTTATAAAAAAATTGCTAGGATATGTTTTGAATGACATAATTGTTAGAATGCAAGTTATTGTGATCAAATTCTTTTCTATTTCAAACTGGTGTTATATTTAGCTCTGTGCTTGCAAGAAATATCCTACCACGTTTACCTGATTTTTTACCACTTTAGACGAAGAAGTCCTGTCCATTTCCAGAATCCACATTTGGCCGCCGATAGTTTAGTACACTCATTTGCTCATTGCTACACCTTGTGCAGTTCAGGATTTCTAAAGAGGGTGTCGATAAAGTTGCTTACTATTGCCTGAGGATTATTTGACATTTGTAATTCTCATTTGTTTGCACGTACTATCACATTAATGTAATAAAGTTCACAAAGTACCGAACCAACCTTCGGATGGTTTGTGGAAAAAACTTGTTATCAAGCTAAGTCTGGGTGTTTTATACTCCTCACATAGGAATTCTCTTTCTCCTGTGAATTAGCACATCAATAAGCTGTGAACTAGTACACATCTTTAACGGAAGAGTGGATACAGATTGGCTTTCAAACAGAAAAAAGACTTTGAACCAATTTTATCTGATGAACGTGCATGTAGATGCATATCGTGCATATGTTGGGTATACTTTAACAGTATTTATTTCAGTTTTCTGTTTATCTGTCATGTCGTAGTTTCTCTGTACATGATGTATTAGAAGTTAGTTGTTGGTTGCAATTTATTAGTGTCTAGCCCATGCTCCGTAGTACTTTCCAATAAATCAACTGCTGATCATCCTGATTTATGTGATGTATTAGAAGCTCACATCTCTAACTTCCTCCCTTTGGTATCCATGCTTGTCTAGCTTCAAGTTCTGCAGCAACCCAGTAACTGTCGACGTCCATAACTGACTCGAACCAAACCATTCCCTTCATTTTAGACTTGTTAGCAAAAAAGCATAATGAGTTCATGCAGAAGTTGGGAAGTTACGGGTAAAAGAAAAAAGTTGAGAAGTGTGTGAGGTTAACGACACCTTTTGTCAAATATATGAAATGTAAGCTAAATAAGGAGTGGCCAATAAAGCTTCCTGTACATACTTCTGGGGTGCAACCATGTCTACACTTGAAGTTTATGCATCCTCTGTAGTAAAAAAGTTGTCTTTTTATGATTATTCCATTTGTACTCATCCAGTTTCCTCCGTCTCCCATCTTACAATTGCTCACTTTGTTTCCGCTTATTCTATATGCTTGTTATTGCAGAAAGATGAAGGGAGTACAGATGAAAAGGACGAAGAATGTCAGGAAAATGAAGGCCATCGCAAAGGCTATTTCAAAAAGTGAGAAATTGGAGGAAAGAATCACTAGAAGCGAAAGCAAGATAGAGAGAACTAAAAGTGCCAAGAAGTTATACGAATGAATGATTCTTTTTCTGATTAATTATGAATGAACGATGAGTTTGTTTTGTATTATACAATCAATATATAAGAGTGAACTCTTAGTTCATTATAACTGTCTATTTCCTTTCCCCAGGCGTGTCCATTTTTGATTACATTGGGGTCAAGGGAAGGGGAAATGGGGGTTTAAGGTGGTGGAGAATCAAACGCTCACTAAATAAAAGGTGAAAGTTTTGTTAAGACAAGATGCTCTAGGCGTGTCAAAACAATATTAGAATGGAAATACTACTAGTATTGAATGAAATGCCCTACCAGGGCAAACAAATATTGGTTTGTGTTTGATCCAATAGTGTAACTACTAACTTGTTATGCGAAAGATTTTATAAGGAGTATTTGAAGATACATTAAAAATAGAATTTGAACATATGTTTTACTTGAAAATAAATTAAAATTTTGTGAAAAAAAATGAATTTTTTGAATTTGTAAGAAAAATCATTATTATAAATTATTTCAATAAAAACAATCAAATAATTATATTTTATTTTACTTTATCTTTTTTTTGGAAAAAAGGAAATGTCAAAAGAAAAGATAGGTGATCTGTGCAATATATGAAACATAAGGGAAGTTTATGGAATAAGTTGGAACTTTAAGGGGGTATGTGTAATTCTCCTTAAATAAACTACAGAGAAAAATGAAAAAAAATATCAACAGTTCAATCGGCAACACCAAGCTTATTCTCTCTTCATGGCGCTCCAGCACTCGGCTTTTGGCACATTAACAACTTCAGCTCAAATGAAGTTAGCTGTTAGCAGTTGGAATCCTATCAATATTTCTAGCTTCAAGCATCTTCCACGAAGAATTCAGGGCAAGTAAATCCTCTTTTCAAACCTCGCGAGCAATCTCTCAGTTTTTCTTAGAAAATGATTTAATCTGATTATTCTGAGGTTAATATCTCAGAAATTGCAGTTAATACAAAATTCATGTTAATTCAAGTACTTCTACTAGAATTTAATTTGATTACGGTTGAGGTAAATAGCTCGGAAAATTCAGTTATTTGGATACAAATTCAGGTGAATTCAAGTACTTCATGAGAAGTACTTTTAAGTTTTTCTTTTTCATTTTTTTAGAAATTTATTTAATTTGATTGCTTTTGAGATCAATAGCTAAGAAATTTTAGTTATTTGAATATGAATTCAGGTGAATCCAAGTACTTCTACTGGAGAAGTACTCTTTGAGTTTTTCTTCTTCATTCTCTAAAAATTTATTAATTTGATTACTGCTGAGGTAAATATCTCGGAAATTTCAGTTATTTGGATACAAAATTCAGGTGAATTCAAGTACTTCATGAGAAGTACTTTAAGTTTTCTTCTTCAGTTTTTAGAAATTTGTTTAACTTGATTACTGTTGAGATCAATAGCTAGGAAATTTTAGTTATTTGGAAACAAACTCAGGTGAATTCAAGTACTTTATGAGAAGTTCTGACTTCTTATACATGTAGCTTGCTCCAATTCGATGCAATAATGTTTGCCTTTTCTATTTTGATCCATAATTCACCAAGCGATTTACGCGTTTGATCATATCTAACATTGTGTGCTATCTACGCACTTTCCACTGTTTGTTCTTCTAGGTGCGAATTGCAATGTAGAGCAAAGGAAAATGCTTAGCAGAAGTATTTCATCCAGCAAAGAAAAATCGAAAGATCTTCAGGGAGATGTTTTTTCTTTGCCAATGGCTTGCACTAGTGCTCCAATTAGATGCACTATGCTCTCAACTGCTGCCATAGGTATTCTTCTTAGACGATCTTGCTTATCATGAAAAATTTGGGAGAGCTATATTGGTAGTGGAGCATTCTAGTTAAATTGCCAGGGGTAATCATATATGCTGTTTATGTTTTGTTCTTTGCGCTGCCTCAGTGGTAGTAGCATGTCCCTAACTTGAGACGTGACTACTACAAAGAGCAATGGAGTATAGAAGTTACATACACAAATAGGAAATACTACACTAAATTATGGCTTACTGGAAAGAGCAATCAATCACAGGACTGCTATATATGCCCCTGAAATGTAGAAAGCAGAAGCTAAGATAATGTCTTGACAAGACTCTAGGGGCAGAGCGAATATTAGCTTTGAGTTCGGATGAATGCATTTAATATGTAGAAATAAATTGTGATCTCAGTAGCTAAAACAAGCTATGTGTTATGTGGCAAGTTTAGAATTCATAAACTTCAAATTTTTGGCTTCACTTCACTGAAGCCTTGCAGTTCCTTTACTTCCAGTCTATCGACAGAGTGATGACAGAGAAAATCTTTCCATATTGCTCAATGTCCTTGCCGCACACCTCCTTTTACTCAGGGCAAATCCTTTGCAGTGGAATCATGAGTCTAATCATGAGTCTTTTAATCCCAAACATGTCCAAAACTGCTTTGGCGATGGAGTAATAACTGATTGATCTAGTCAAAGATCATAGCATAAAATTACTCATGTAATGTAGTTTGGTTCACATGATTGTCTTCATCCAAATCAAATTGGCTCACTTACATTGGCCATCTTGAATGCCATTAAAGTATGCTGGACTCACTTGAGTGTCCCGATCACCCTCAGAACTACCGATGCTTTTTTATTGTAAATTGCTAAGGGGAACTTGTAGTTGTAGCAGAAATCATTGTTTCGGTTTCTTAATTTGATTGTGTATTATATGAGCTGTTTCATGATTTTTCTTTGCTGAAAGTATTTGTAGACTTGAGTTGTGACATCTGTTAAGGTCATTTAGTAACTGTAGCTTGCATTTTGTTTTGGCTTCAACTAGAATGTCTACTTTTCTGCTTAGTAAATACTTTTGCCTGTTTGCATAATGTTCATTCTTTAAAATAAGATACGTTAATTATCTTTCTTCACATTTAGCAGCAAATTTGGTTGCAACACATACTGCAAATGCTTTGACTCTGGATAACATGATGGTGAGATTTCCTTCGTTGACCCTAAGTTTCTTACTTTGTTGGTTGATACTTTCTTTATGTGTTGCATATGCTTTTGTAAGACCATCATGGGATAGCATAAGATGACCTATGCAGCATCTGTTTGATCTATGCTTCCTTTTTTTCTTCTGTTTGAGTCTCAAATTTATGTTCCTAATTATGTGGATGTGTATTTTTTTCTCGCCTGTTTCCCGTGAATTGAAGAAATGGTTCTTTTCTTGCTACTCTGTTCTGTTACCTGCTTTATGAGATAAATTTACTGAAATAACAACAATTTAGATTAAAAGAGCTCGTAGTGAACTTGCTTCAGATGCTCTTCTGAGAAGCTGAATTTCTAGTAATACTTTCTGCATCAGTAAGCATGTCTATTGCTGGCTTTGTGAGACATTTGTGCTTAACATCTTTATGGGGATGATATATGGAAAGTTTTAAATTTTATATACCAGTGTTAAAGATGATACATTAGTTTGGTTCTTGGTTACATTAAACATGAGACCCTTGTTCAAACCTCAACAATTTGAGGGGATCTGATGAAACTATGTACACTTGGATGGCCGCTGGACCTGTCATCCAGCTAAATGTCTAATTCCAGCAAGCAACATGTTTGGCGAAGCCACTCATACTCTTGCACAGTGGGCCTAATTGATTTGTATTTTTTCTGATGTTTAATTGCATTTTACTGGAACCTTTTTTTGTGATTCTTTGCAATTTGAGCTAGGTATTCATTTGCTAGTGGAATGTATGTCACATAAAGCAGTAGTAAAATCTTCAACTGATTCTCTGCCAAGGTTACTATACTTGTCTTCATTGACTTCAGGATCTGTCTAGCGCTGTCTATACTTTAGCTGATGGAAGCATTGGAGATATTTTTGGTGGCCTTCTGTATTCTGCAGGTCAACAAGCTAATGAAGCTGTTCAGGGCCAGTTGACTGCTCTCAGTTTCACTAGGTCTGAATCTTATATCATGGAAGTCTCATCTGGTACTGAGATAATGTATTCATAAAGTTTTGGTGCTTCTGATTCTTAGACTTTCTTCCTTGCAGTTTGGCCACTATTTTTAGTGCCGGGCTTGTTACTAGTCTGTCACCTTGTACACTCAGCGTATTGCCTCTGACCCTTGGTTATATTGGTGGGCACTTTGAACTTGAATCCTTGCACTCTAAATATGCACCATACATTTTATCTCTCTCTGATTATTTTCCTTTCTTTGGAAATGATCTTAGGGGCTTTTGGTTCTGGGAAAAGCCGAGTAGCGGTAACAATCTTACTCTTAAATTTAACTCTATGTTGTTTGTTCTTTATCCTTGCACTTTTGATATGCATTGTTTGCAATGTAGGAACTTAAATTACAGATCATAGAGAAAATTTTGCCAGGTTTACATGTGAATCCTTTAAGGGGTGAATGCTATTTGTTTTTTATTTCTTGATGGAGAGTATGTGTATGATTTTCTTTATGATAAGCTTCTGTCACAACAAATGTTCATTTTTAACTGATGCCATGATTGACTTCTCAGTTCATTACGGAACTTGTAATGTTGTAGGTTTGTGGCATAGCTCTCTCCCAGCATCTGCTTTTTACTGGTGTGCATCATTAAGATAATTTATTGATAATAAATAAATAATAATAATAATAATGAATTTGAAAAGTGTTGCTTTTATGCACAAAGCTTTGCAGAATTCTGCATTTTCCAACTGAAAAACTACTAGGGTGTAGTGCTGGTTCAATTTTCTCTCTTTCACTTAGGTTATCCTCGTGTACAGGTTGTCGGAGATTCAATTGCATTTGCACTGGGATTGGCCACCACGCTAGCATTATTGGGTATTGCAGCTGCATTTGCCGGAAAGGCATATGGGCAAATAGGACAAGGATTGCCTGTGGCTGCTTCCTTCTTGGCTATTGTTATGGGTCTAAACCTTTTGGAGGTAACTACAATTTGTTGAATGCTTCAATAATGTAGTAATACCCTATGCTTCTATGATGTAGTAATACCCGTTTATTTCTAAGTTTCTGTTAAGACTTTATTGAGTGCTATTGTCTTTAATCGTTATTGAGCCCATGGTTATATTTGCTTTTTGTCTGATGTTCAGATATTTTGTTCTATCAAGTAATTACAAGGCTTATCATTTTGATATGCTAATCATTCTTATTTGCATAAATAAGTTTCACCTTAAAAAAGTGATGTCTTTAGGCAGTACCAGATGCTCTACTTCATCTTTACCATAATGAGAACCCGTGAAGGAAAAGAAGAGAGATGCATCTAGGCATTTTATTAGAATGATGACTGATACTTTTGGTACCTGGATAGCGAAATTTGTGGAGAAAAACCATCAGATCTGAGTATAGATTGTGTGTTTGGATTTAGCAAGAGTTGCGCTTTTTATCTTTTCGAGTTTCTTAGTATCAAGACATTGAACATAGGTACGTCATATTAATGATTTGGTTTGGAAGTAGGCCTAATCTTGAGACACATATACATATATATTCCAATTTAAGTTTCATAATTAAAATTTGTAGTAGCAATCAACGTATTCCATACTCTTCTTCTCTCCATAACGAAAGGGCAAGAAAATTCACCAAAAGTGGGGGAGCTCTTTATATATTATCATGTCTTATGTTTCAACTTTTAAGTTTTAACTAATAGAGATAACTGACTGATATCGTGGTATCAACATTTGTGAAAGCACTTCCAAATATTAAATGGTCCACAGGAAGTACTATTTTCTCTTTACCTTTGCTCTTTTGGTTCTATGCTGTTACACATTTACTTGTGGTCTTCGTTCTATGACAATGCTTCAGGTAATAGAGTTACAACTTCCCTCATTTTTCGACAACTTTGATCCTCGCTCAGCTGCTGCTAGCTTTCCTTCTAGTAAGTGGCCATTACTGTTGCCCTACACTCTTGTTAGGACATAGTCTCTGTTTATTTGGGTATGAAATGGTCTTAATAAGCCAGATAGCAAGAGTTCACATTTTATACATTTGATTGCCTAGGTGTTCAAGCTTATTTGGCTGGTCTTACATTTGCATTAGCTGCATCACCATGCAGTACACCAGTACTCGCAACCTTGCTTGGCTACGTTGCTACTTCTCGGGTACTACAAATTTTGATTTTTCAGTTCTTAGGATGATGAAATGATTTTTCTCTTTTAGTTCTTTGGAAAGAGGGTCTTCCAAGAAAAAAGTGAACCTGTAGATTTGCTTAATCATCATATAACCACCATCTGTAGCTTTGCTTAATCTTGTAGGGAATTATTAGGTCATCAGAACTTCCTTCAGAAAGAAGTATTTTATAATGCATGCCTTAAATCAAATTGTTTTCAGCTCCTGCTTTTGGGCCTTTGACCATTAGAATTGTTCAGTACCTTTACATGTTATTTTTTGTTTTGACTGGGTTGAATGTGAATATCTTCTTAATGATCTTCTATAACAGGATCCAATTATTGGGGGCAGCTTGCTATTGACATACACAACTGGCTATGTTACTCCCTTGCTTCTTGCTGCTTCTTTTGCTGGAGCATTGCCGGTATTTCATTTGTTCCAAATGATTTTTATTATGATCTAGATGGTCCATGACCTCATGTTGCAGTACCAATTTATGGAGCTTTACATTTTATATGGAAAGACATTATTTTAAGAGTTCTTTCTCCAACTCAACGTCACTCATCTTGCTTCCTTGTCTTCTGTTATGTTCCCTACAGCGGCCACTCTGCCTGTGTACAAGAAAAAAGAAATATGTTTTGATAGTTGGGGTTTACTATAGCTTAAGTTTACTACTTCTGCCTAGAGTTGTTGCTTGCAGATGTTCATTTAAGTCTTTCACCATTTATGCACTGAACAGTACACGTAATTTGCAGAGTATACTTTCTTTCCGCAAGTTCTCAGCATGGATCAATCCAATCAGGTAATTGTCTGTGAAAACTAATGGTACTATTAGTAAGAGCTGGAATAATTCTCTTGTGCTTCAGTCACTTCCTCTCTAATACTATTGTAACCACATTTGTTAAGGACTCAGCGAGATATTTGTCTTCTCAATCATTTCTTTTGCAGTGGTGCGCTACTATTAGGTGGGGGTGTCTATACCTTTCTCGACAAGCTTTTCCCTGTGACAATGGCTATGTAGGCTAATCAGCTATTCACATAGCTACAATTGGAACAGGAATGAGGCAATGAGCTTACCTACTTTTCGTTCATGTTGAGTTACAAATGCTCAGGCAAAGCACCATGGAGTTACGTAGATCAAAGTTCCAAACTGGTAAGCAAGCCAACGGTATACGACTTCCATCTTACAACTGGTTGTAGAAGCTAGAACATATTAATTGATACCATGATGGATACATCTTTCAATTGGAAATAAAAAAACTTTAATTATGTACGTTATGAGAATGTAACATTCATGGCACCACTTGTGTGAATAGATAAAACTGTATGGCCAATATTACCTTTTAATGAATTGTAATTAGTATGACAACAGCAAGAAGCAGCGTAGTTGTTTGTTATTATTATTTTTCTTTTTATTTCCTTATTTTATGGCAATCCCCTCGCCTACCTTAGGTGTTATAAGTTGTTTTTCTTTTAATTTAAGGGTGACATTTAGACTATATTCTTTATACTTAAGTTTTATTAGCCAAATGAAAAAGTTAGTTGAGAATAATTGTTAGGAGGGACTGACGAAGTAATTAATAAAGATATGGGTATCTAGCTTCATGGCTGTTTCACAAGTATGGCTTTGGCAGAGCCTCTGCTGGAGACTGAAACATAGAGAGATTGGCTTTGAATGCAATGCTTTTAATGAAGAATGGGGTAGCTGCACACAAACTTCTTGGACCAACAGTTTACTCAATATTCATGATTTTTATCATAATAGAGAATAAAAATCTTTATATTTCAAATGACTCTGTTTGGCTAAATCAAGTCTTAACACGTCTTGACATTCCTTCAAGGGAGTACTTTTAAGATTAAAATCAAAATATTGGAATTAAATTTTTACAAAATATAGAAAGACATATCTTTCTTTGAAACAGCCCCCTTTTGCATGTTATTTCAGAGCTTTTACTATAATAAAAGTAACCCATTTTAGTAAAAATAATGGATTTGGGTTATTGCATAGTATATATATGCAATCATTTTTTCCATTAATTTAGGATGGAGCCAAAGATTCATTATTTTTTGGCTTTGAGGTAAGAAGCAAAATGACTTTTTAAACTGTCTGCGCTTCTTTCAGTTGTGAAGTAGCAGTTAATGAATGCAACTTTCGACGCTCATCATGGGTCATCTGGAAATAGTCGCGCTATGTTTTTAAACATAGGGGTCGAACTGCGTACATTCGACCCCCTTTACCCTGCAAGGCGGGAGCCTTTGAGGCATTGGGATAATGTTGTTGTTATTATATATGCAATCATTTTGTGAAAATAAAAAAATTATTTTTAATAAATCATCGATTTCAAATAATACGTCAAATGGAGGAAAGGAAAATAACATAAAACCAAAGACAAATTTATAGAGGATTAACAATTGACCTCATAACCCAAATTGACGGGTACTATCTCGGCCTCACATTGGTCATGCTGCAAATCTCATTACGGAATTTGAGCCCATCACTTGTTCTGATTAATTATTGATAAGCCTCAAGTGATCAAGCTGCTGTTTAGATCAATGACAAAAATATAGCGTTTCCATGTGCATTATTCCTTCTCATCGTCTCGATCATATCCCAAAAAGGGGTCCTACACTGTTTTAGTATTTATACTATTACCATATAAGCATTAGGGGCTTTTATTCATGAAATCGATGAGAAATGAATATCAAACTCTAACTCAATTGAGTTAGCTTTTGCAATTCAATGAATGCAAAAATGAAGTTCAATATCTTTGTTCCAACTTTGAATACACAGCTTCCTTTAGTTTTTTTAATATCTTGATAAAAGAAAACAGGAATAAATAACAGAAGGAGATAAAGAGAAACAAGAACTATATTTCCTGAGAGGGGTAAGCATAATGCGTTCACTATAACCATAAAACATGAAAAAGAGAGAGTTTCTCTGTCTATGTGCATAAACGAAAACAGCATATGAAAAACTCCTAATGTGAACCTCGATTGATCATCTGAGTATACTGTTGCAACGACTGCTGCCTCTGCAACCTCATATCCTCATTGAACTTCTTAATGAAAGCTTCAACTCGCCTGTTCAGCTCGTCCTGACTAAGCGAAGGCTCTTTCCTGAGTTTCCCTGAACCACCAGGGGACGGAGTCAGCAGCGGTGAGGAGTCAGGGGTGGTTCGGTCATTGAACGTCTCGGATTTCTTCATATTCGGCTGTGGTGGAGTAACCACCGGGTTCCGACCACCATGTGTCTCCCACGTGTCAGATTTTCTCAAGTGCCTCGTCAGCGGCATTGCACGCCCTTCTGTTATTGTCTTCCATGTACTCTCCAGCGTGTCTTGCCGTTTAGGCTTTGATACTCTCAATGCTCCCTTTCCACCTGTATCACAAAATCCAGCCAGGAACTGAACTATCAAAACAAATTTTATGGAATCACTTGGATCAACTCGTAGGAATTTATCAGACGATCAAATCATTATAGGAGTAATATAATGACAATAATGATTACTCAAACTCCCACAAATTTCGCACAAAGACGCAATATATAAATAAGGTTGATCTCAGCTAGCATTTACATAGATGCAAAGTAAACAACAACAACAACATACCCAGCGTAATTCCACAAGTGGGGTCTAGAGAGGGTAGAATGTACGCAGATCTTACCACTACTATAGAAGTAGAGAGGTTGTTTCCAGGATAGATGCAAAGTAAGCATATACTTAACACTTGTATTAAGTTATATATGTAGAAACACACATCTTACATAACATACACAATTAGTCGAGTATCTCATATGAATTATCAAATAGAACACCATATAGGAGATGCCTATTTGTTCAACTTTATACAAGTTTAACTATCTCCAATTTGTAAAATTGAAGAGAATAGATGTCATAACACACTAAATTAAATGACATGTTTATGTACATGTCTAAATTAATATTAATACTTCATTCTGTCAAAATGAAGTGTTATGTTAATATGATAGAAAATTATATTTCAAAATTTATTTTTCAAAAAGCACAAATAATTTAGGAGGGATGAGTATGGTTAACGATGAGAAAAGCAAAAAATGGATATACACGATTATTGTGAGCTTATCGTGTGGTATCGTGAGCATGAGAAAAGCAAAAAATGGATATAAACTATTATTGTGAGCTTATCGTGTGGTATCGTGAGCAGAGTGAGGTGGCGAAATCAGTATTCAGTTATGCTAATTTTAAAAATCATATCTTTGTCGTTTTCCTTAGCTTTCCACCGTTTCTTGAGGGATATTTTCGGCGTTAATTTGAACAAATTGTGTGATCCATTTTGTTAATAAGCTGCTTTATGGACCATTAAGCAAAAGCGTCAATTAATTAGGATCTTAATATAATTAAATTTGAATTTTAAATTTAATTGCTTTGGATGAGGACCACTAGCTTCTACAGTCTGACAAGCACGTAACTATCCATCAGCCGGCCCTACTCCCAACGGTAACAATCCCCAAAAGGTTTGAACCGCAAGCTACCTTAACCGGCTGATTTCTCCGGCGAGCCTAGTTGTTAGTCTGAATGAATTGATACACACATACGGGAATAAAGTTGGAAAAGAAGGTGAGGAATTTGATTTACCTTCAGGAGTTGATTTGACATTTTTCCGGTGAGCAAATCTAGCAGAAGCAGGAGGTTTCTCGGCCGAGTTGCCTGAAACGGGATAGTCTATAGAGTCCTGTCTCGTTACTGGTACCCGAGAGGAATTCGAGATTACAACTTCCTTTTCAGCAACAACTTCGCTAGGCTCTGGATAGGTGAAACCATTCAGAGTGAACGATGTCTCTTTCTCCGATGTGCGTGCATCTACATGACCGTACGGATTATCTACCGTAACTTTCTCAACCTTTGCTTCATAAACACCTGGAGTAGGATACTCGTACACTACCGGTCTGGCCTCGACCGCCTGATTCTTCAGCACGACGCCGTTTACGTCATGAAGAACCGGAGAATAATAGTCTGTAGCCGGCCTTACATCCTTAACCGGGTGAAACTGGGCCATATTCTCCGACGAAACCACCGATTGCGCCAGCGATGAGTTCTCATCGATCTTGTTCTGCAACTTAGAAGAAGCTACAATCGTGATGATAATGCAGTTGATAACAAGGTATAAATACGGAGGTTTAAGCCACGAAACGACACCGTTCCAGATCGACGGGACTTCACTGACGGCGAACTCAGTGACAGCAGGAGCAGAGATCTTTAACATAATAGCAGCAGACAAAACAGTAGTCGAAATCAGAAAAATTTTGATGGATAACATGGAGCTACTTGAACTTTGAAACAAAATCGCCATTTTTCTTCCGCCGGCAAAAAGCTCCGATTGGTGTTATCGGCGTTTTGCTTTATGAATTTAGGGGTTAGGGGAAGAGCAAAATGAGAGTGAAGAGTCACGCTTATCGACTTCAGAATATATTGATAAACGAACCGTTACTTATAAATAAGTTTAAGTTTTTCTTTTTAGACCGTCAGAACTCTGGAAAGGTCCATTTGGCTTACGCAAAATAATTCATTTTGAGCTGAGTAACGGGAGAGCCAACTTAATTTTGACTCGATATAAAATTTTAAAAAATATAAAATTTATGAGATATATTATTAAAAAAATATGTAAATAAAATATTTATTGTACCGTTAAATAAAAAATGTATTATTATTGTTAGATTAACTAAAGAGGAAAAACTTTATTTTAAGGTAAATTATTTGGACAACCTGATAAGATAAGGCACAATTTATTGGTGAAAAGCATTAAAAGAAAAAAGAGAAAAGAGCCAAAAGTGTACCTTCAAACACTGGCTTTCACCATATGAAATTATTATGGCTTTAATCTCAAAATATATCCTGTTTTTTCGTACCCTTATATTTTCTTTAGATGGTTATTATTATAATTTATTATATTATGTTATATTATATTATATTTGTATTATATTATTTTACTGAATGTAATATTTATATAAATTATATTATTTTCTGTCGTTATATAATGTCATACATCCACAGTTTGAATGATAAACTCAAACAAAATTGTAGGATATATGTTAGATATCATAAAAAAAAATAATAATAATAAAATAGAATTATTAAATAATAAATACAAAAAATATATTAAAGTGATGATGCAAATACATCAAATCAATCATTGCACAAAATGACGTATATTATATTACATATAATAATATAAACCCATTGAATTATTATAAATGGATAGAAAAATAATAAGAAATGAAATATAGAAGTGTATCGTTCAACTAGACAAGAAAATATTAACCCGATCCGATCGGATCCGATCCGACCGGCATGTAAGGTGGTTTCAGTTGGGCATTTAAGGCATTTGAGCATTTTAAAATGAAACACTAGTGTGAACTCTTATGAATTGCACAAGTTTCATTGGAAGTACGTGGTTTTTAGTTAGACAATTAAAACTACGAATTTGACTTACAAAATTGTCTTTTTGCATCCATATTCTCAGCAAATTAAAAGGGTATCTTAATCCTATGTTTCAGATTGAGAATTTTGATCAATCGAATTTAAATTAATTGAAATCTTAATACGAATATAAGATACAAAAATGATCAATAATGTAGTCAAATTGAGGATGCGTAGCTTAATTAGTGGCATACTGAGACAAATAGTAATTAAGAATAAAGATGCATGATTGAGGTATAGCAGTCTCATGACAGCTAAAACGCAAGTAAGATTGAGATAATTCAAACATAAAAAATAAAAAAACATAAAAATTGCAATAAAACAATAACAAAACAAGACACAACAGATCTTCAAATCAGATAAAATAATGTTTCGGGTTGGAGCACATAATTCTAGTATTGTGCATATTACACCATACATGTCTTTGGTCAATAAAGCAGAGAATAACAGTAATGTGCATATTTTTTACTAAAATAATGCATACTTGCTTAGATGTGGTCTGAACAAATTAAATGGGGAAATAACTAAGAAAAATTTCAACGGCCAAAACTTTTATTACTACTAAAAACATACTACTTTCTTCCTTGCAAAACACATTAATTACAGTACAATTTATTTTCTGAAAGTTAAATAATTTTTTTTAAAATTCAACTTATAATATTCTTCTTATAATTTTTATATTAAATATTAAATTTAACTATTTTAATTTAACATTTAACAAGGACGAATTATATTTTATTTTATTTGAAAGAAAAAAAGACAAACGGAAGCTAATGTTGGCTCCGGGAATTCAGTGGGGCAACGGGCATGTGACTATATGAGTCGGTCTGCCGCTCCCTTAACCGACCATACTGGACCATTTTTTTTTTTTGAAAAGCTTAAATTATACATAAATTTACTGTAAAAAAAAGTTTCATCCACAGTATGTACATTTATTTAGGTGATTTGATATGATAAATAAATTTATATTAATGTTATATATATAAACTCTTAATTTTTTTGTTGTTTAAAAGAAGAGATACGTTATGTATTTACTGTCTAAAATTAAAATTTTAAGTCGATGACTGCGGGGTAAATAATATTTATTTTTTATATGAATAATTCAAACATAGTATATAAATTAATAGTATTTTCATGCAGCTGAAAAGTGGTTATAATTACAATCTAACTATAAGTAGTATTTCATTTTCTTCATTTAAAAACGAAATGACTTTTTTTTTATTTTAAGCTAGTTTTTTTATAATATTTTAGTTTAAGTTTTTCAGATGACATATTTAAGATCAAGATATTTTGATATACTTAATATAATTTTAATTTATACTTATAAAATCAATATATCTTCTTTATAATTATGAGTTTTAGTATCATATCTACATGGAGCCAAATAAAATTAAGAGAGTTCATCTAAACTCTCGTTTTTTAATAAAATTATATATATAGTAAATATAACTATTTATATTTTGAATTTACTTACTGAAAATTCTAATTTCTATAGTAAACAAATAAAGGAAGAGTCGGTTAGTTGTATAACTAGCACATGAATAACTGGATGCTCTCACATGCTTATACACATTGAACAAAATCCAAACACTGGTTAAATAATATTTTACTCTTACTGGTCAACACATTTGTGAACTGTCTTAATTTTTTTTTTTATTTATATAAGTAACCATCTAAGTCGATCCATCTTCTAGCTAATGTTATCTTAGATACGCATGCATTTAAAATAATTTTTATTTAATTTTTTAAAAATACAAAGCTCTACTTCTATGTTAGTGGTAAGGTCTGTGTATATTCTACCCTCTCTAGACCCCACCCTTGTGGGATTATACTGAGTATGTTATTGTTATTTTAAAAATAAAAAGTGTTCATTTCAAAAATTCCTTTTAGAGCCTAGTCCTAATCAAATCGCCCACGACTTAGCCTTAGTACCAACCAAGTACTCTTACTGGGTAACAAAAGTCAATCCTGAAGATGTATTTCAATTGACTTTCTCGTTCTCAGGGACTTTCTTGCCCGAGCAACAATAGCGGAAATTTCCTTTCAAATACATCATACATTTGAGTTGTGTTTGCATACGGGAACTAAGCTTTAATTAATTTCGTTCACCAAATATTTGAAACATTTCATGGCTAAGAGCCTCACAACGACCAAACTATATTTGCTTGAATTTTAAACTAAAAGTACGTAAGGTTTTTTACTTGGAATTACGTACAAATGTCTTCTGTATCGACAATCCCTTAAATTTGTTAATAAATTTTATTTGGAACTTGAATTCTCAATTAGTTTAATTGAAAATCTAAACACATAATATAATGCTCCTATTAGAAATAAAATATTGTGTGTGCTCTAAGTGTTTATTACATAGATATGTTAATTACTTTGAATATAACACTTCGTTTAATCATATGAATTATTTCCAATAAGTTGTAGAATCTCATGGCCATTTTAACTAAGGATGATGTGTATAAATGAAGAAGATAGACATATTTATACGATTAATTCACTTACATAATGAGTACTTGATAACACATACAAAAGATAATATCAAAACTTGACCGTATCTAATAGGAATATTTTTATTATGCGTGCAGATGCTTTATCAAGAACAAACTGTGATTAAATGTCTAAATAAAATTTGTTGTCTATTCTTATAGGACGCGGAGATATTAAGCTTTTTACATATGCAAAAAGAGGAGTCATTGTTCTTGTTACCGTCCACCACATAGATTTTTGACGTGTGGGCAAATTTGGTGGATTTATTTGAGTTAAGACTTCATTTTGTCAAGGGGATTTAGTTCAGTTAGACTTCCTTTTGTTAGAAAATTTTACACATTAGTGTAGTCTAATAGAGTAGAATATTTTAATCATCCCCAAAGATAGAACTAATCACATAATTGCCGCTGTTAAATAAGATTTAAGGAAAGATAAAGCACAACAAATAAAATCCCACAAGTAGGATCCGAAAAGAGTAAAATACAAACCTTATCACTACTTCATAGAGATAGAGAGGTTGTTTCCGAAAGACCCTCATCTCAAAAATATCAGATGCCAAATCAGAAGATACTAGATATGAAAAAAAAAACTAAAATAAAAAGCAAATAATAATACATAAATACAATAAAAGTAACAAATATAAGACAAACAATAACAACACAAGAGATAATAGCACGATCAATCCTACTAAAACACAGCCAGAATTTAAGGAAAGATAACTACAACAACAACATTCCCAGTGGAATCCCACAAGTGGGATCTGAAGAGGGTAGAATGCACACAAACCTTACCACTATCTCCTAAAAGTGGAGAGGCCGTTTCCGGGAAGGGAAGATAACTGATTTTTAATATTAGGAACATGAATATAAGGGCAAGGAAGGAAAAGAATCGAACTCCATCCAATCTTGAGCTCTTATTTGTCAAGATACAAAAATACAAATCAAGCCATCACCTGAAAGAAAACTCAATATTGCTCTTCTACATTTAGTTTACAATCTCCACAACAGGAGTAGAACAACAAAAGCTAATTTCCTGTGAAAAAACAATTTGTATACTAATAACTAGTATGCTTCCTCGTTGGATTTTCAGCGTTTTGAGAACATCCCCTGCGTCAAAGATGAAAAGTCAAATTCTTTTGTTGACTGCGTAGAGCTTGATGAGATTAGGGTAGCTGCCTGCTTGCTCGGTCCTGGCGGCACAACACCATTGCTGGAAGTGTTCTGTCCCATCGAGTAGAAGCTGCAGATACAAGTTCAACTATAAGCATCAATCCTAAGATAAAAATATGAAGAATTATAATGGCACCCAAAATTTGTTCCTCCTGGATACGATAAATGGCACAATTATCAAAGTTTGTTCAACTGGTTCCTTACTCTACATCAGTATTAAACCAACTCCATGCAGTAAAAGATGATTGGCAACTGAGCTTGTCAATGCAAATTCAGTTATCAAATGGGGTAAATAAAAGTATACAATATAATAAAATCAATTGATCAATCCAATATAGAAATAGCTTCTGAACTTATCATGTAACTTTTTGGAGATGTAGCTATGACAATACTCTCAAACAAGTGCAGTGCAAACATTCAGATTTAGAAATCAAAAATTACTCTGGTTTCTCTAAAAATGGAAAAAAACTGTGCACCAAAATGATGATCCTGACAACCACATTTGGCTAAAGCCAATATATTTTTCTACTTGTAGAATAATCTAAAATAATAAAAAGACTGGTCTCCCAAAATAGAATGAAGTGAATCAGGTAAGTTGTCAAGGATTTAATCGGGGGAGGGGGGGGGGGGGGTTGGGTCGGGGGGGGGGGAAGAAGTGGCGGTGGGGTTTGGTTCCTTTCTAGATTCTTCTTGGAAAAGTTGCAAC
>JAOTQR010000097.1:22609514-22626096 GCA_025774065.1 Solanum ossicruentum | reverse complement strand
TTTAAAGAGCCATTTTGCTTTATTCCATCATACCCCAAAGCCAAAAAATAGTAAATCTTTGGCTCCATCCGGTTGTGAAATTGAAGAATCCTCTCTTATTCTTAAAAAATTCTCTGACATAAACTTATGATGAGAAGAAACATAAACCAAGTTTGCTTGGAATTTTAAGTTTCACAAGCCTTCCAAATTTCCTGAATGCTTATTTCCCCACGGCAACCCCAAAATAAGCATCCCGTAAAAAGTTAATGTACTACAACTAATATATCCAGAATTATAAAAACTAGACGCTCCTTTTGTTTCAAGAGAAACTCAAGTAAATAAGCATGAAAAATATAGATAAAAGAAGTTGATGCAGAGATTAGCATAGTGATCGCCCTTAGGTTATTATGCACCAAATTTAGATAAATGGATTATGCGCCTGATAAAAAACACCACAACCAGTAAATGTTTTAAAAAGAAGAGTAAGAAAGATGAACCTTTCTTTGAACGAGTACTGAAATCATTGAATGCTTGACCAAATGTATTTGACTGGTTGGAGAACGTTACAGGTTCTCTCACGAACTTGTCACCAACAACTGCAGATAAAAACTTATTTAGGCCAAAGACGACGTGTAGAATAACTCATCAATAAAATCCATGGAATATCTCAAATAACAAGCTTATCTTGCATCAGTTACCATGACAACGCATTCCAATATTTGAACAAAGATTTCAAATGAAAAAAAAAAATTTACACCAAGGAAGTTCAAGATAACAGAGAGAAAAGTCAAACACATCTAATACTCTTAACATATTAATTAGCACCAGTAACATCTGATTGCACTGTTGTATTCTAGTGCTTAATGACCATTAAATTTTTCAAACATGTATATACTCCATTCAAAAGACAACGATGGACACAAGGTAACTTTAAGGAGGAGACATACATGAAGTTCTCCTCCTATGTAGGACTGGGAGATTAGTACATTAAGCCTAACTGCAATGCAAACAAACCACATGAAGAGCTGTGAACTTCGGATAGTTTACCTTGCATATATGCATTGGCACAAAGGAATAAGATTATGAGGTGGAGAAATGCAAGGTAAACAAGGGTACATAAATTTTATTTAGGGCCATACATGAAATGAGCTATTTGATAGTTGAATTTCTTGATAAATCTCTTCGGTGGTTCATTAAGAAAGTAATTAACTAATTGGATGAAATTTGATGTTGCTTAGCTAATTGAGCTCATATTCAAAGTCCACTCACAAAGCCATTAATTGTATTCAACGTCTACAAAAGCCACATTACAAAACTGCTTCATGTGGTAACGTCCAAAAACAGTAAGTTTGAACATAACATCAACATTTTATTATAAAATTTCTCCCGAAACTTGAATGAACCATCTATTATAATTGGCATGTCAATTTTTACTGTTCCTCACTATCCGTTCCACCTACCAAAACAATACCCACATTTGCTTTTATAAGGTGCATATATGATGAGAATAAATACTCATCCGAAAAGCGTTGCCAAGAGCCCAACTTTACAAGAATTTGACAGTACTCCCTTCAAATAGCTAATAAGATAAGGTTACAGAATAAAATACAATAATGAAACAAGAATGCCATCAATCGATCAGCTATGAGAAAGTTGTCAAAACAACGGAGACAAGCCAATTAAGAGTATCGATTTTAACCTGAGAATGGCTGAGTACAGAAAGGGCAAAGCTGAACCTCATCATTTAAAGTAGACCTGCACTGGGTGAAAATCAATGCTATGAATAACTAGCAAAAACAATCAGGCCCCTGGCTTCAAATATTTCTCTTAAACAAGGTTCCATTTAATCTTACCTGAAAATTTGAAAATCATTCCCACAGTTTGGGCACTGCACAGTAGAAGAAATCATTAGCAAACACAGAACGAAACATGTGATGTAAGAAGTTTGATAGTTGTTAGATGGACCAGAGACACAGTTCTATTTTGATCTGCTTTAATTTTTTAAGAAAATCTATTTCTCACCGCTGTAGCACCCCAAGGAGTGCACCCATAACATAATTTAGTAAAAGTATCATGCACACATTGTAAAAATATATGAACCCAAGATAACCAATTGCTTGTCACAAATAGTAGTTATTCTAGAAATTCTGTTTTCCAGTTAAAATTTAAGCATTTCACGTTAAGGATATAATAGAGCAGACTGAATTATGCAGAACTTGACACATTTTGAGATACTGAGAAGTGCTAAATCGATTTGCGGTGATAGAGCTACGATATGAATTGCATTTTTGGATGAAAATTATGCATTTTAGTTGAAGCCAATTACAATAGAAGTCTTTGATGCAAGGTAGTATATGAGGCATGTTGAGATGACCAAATCTATAAAAGATTAAATGAAGTGCATGTTAAGTTAATAGGAGAGAATGTGATGTCATTGGGATATATACACTAAAGGAGTTTGAATACCAGATCCCTTTAATGTAATAAAATAATTTAAACAGTTAATAATAATGGGAGAGATACTATTCACACAAATTTATAATCAGTCAAATGATCAAACAAACTACTTAACTTTGATATTTCACACGCACAAGAGTAGGTACTTATGCAATTCTCAGAGCAGGCATTTGAAATAATAGGATATATGTGGTAAAGTGAAGAGATGCAAGTTTAGTTCCCTTACAGTGCTTTGAACAATATCTCGTCCAGCCCACCAAATAAAAGCTCCCAAACCTAAAATTGGAAGTACAACTGCAAGGAGCTGAGAGCCAGAAAATGAAAGACAGTTGTTACTATTCATAAGGTATGGCGTGACAAGATATTCATAGATAATACATGAAAAGCAGCAATGCAAAGTTTGGCTGCATAACTGAAAATAACAATCAGTAATATATTTCTCATTAATCCCTCAGAATTAAGAACTTTGCCAGCAGCGACAATATCAAATAAATTTCAAAATGTAGTGACTATGAATACCATAAATATGAAAGATACACATGTTCCATCTACTGTGTTATCCTATGCGTATTAAGTATCAGAAACAACAAATGAGAATTATAATAAGTTCCCAGACTAGCATTACTTCATTTACCTTAAAGGTGATACGTGAGATGAAAGTACTTATGGCAAACCATGCTCACAAAAAACTAATTTATAACAATTCCATGTAAAATCAAATATAGATGTATCTTATCTCTAATAACCAAACAACAACTACTGCTACGCCTCAATCCTAAACAAGTTGGGATCACCTTGGGAGGTAGAGAGGCTATACGCTTGATTCAAGTAAAAGCATTACAAAATTGTTCGAAGAATGAAAACAACAGAAGTGAAAAAACCAAGACGAAATACTAAAGCACGCATGACAAAGCCTAAAGGGATTAATCAATACAACAAAATATTACGGTTATCAAAGTGCAAGAAACATTAAATAGTACAGAAATGGAAGCAACAAGAACACATTGAGTAATGCTACGACTATTAGTATAGAGAAAAAAGCGAGACAATTCTCAAATACCTAATTAACCCTCTACCCTAACCATTATGCTAAATAAACATATCATAGCTAATAACCAAATGGAACACAAATAGAATCTAAATGCTAATATGCCAAGCTAAGTGATGCTTGAGAGAAATACCCAAACAGAAACAATAGCATCCAAGACCCAACCCAGCTGACCAGTCATAGTGAGATAAGTCAGCCCAATTGCCAGAACAAGATTACTCAACACTCTCACTGTTTCACTATTATCCCTCCCACCACCACCGCTGCCGCCGCCACTACCATCACCAATCCCATCAAATCCAAACCCTTGTTTGAATTTCACTAAAACCATTCTTTTCTCACAACCCCATCTCTCCTCCTTCATCAAAATCCCATTTTTATCTGTCAAGAATGAGGTTTTCTCCTTAAAAGTTCCTAATTTGTTCCAGCTACCACAAACTGATAACTTTCTTGTACTTAAATTAGTGAAACAATAACTTGGTCTCTGTAATTTCAGCCCAAGAAAGTTTGGTTTTCTGTACAGAGCATCGTTTCGTGAGTTTAAAGGTGATAAATTGATGGGAAATTGAGCAAGTGTTGTCATGGTAAAGTTGAATACTACTTTTTTACAGAAAAGAGGAAGTGAAATGAATCAAAGAAGTAAATTTATGTGAAGGGGTTCATTCCAAAAACAAAAGGGGTAATAAAGACTCCATTTTTTGCTAGCTCTTGTATAGTTAGCAATTCGCAGAGCTCTTCTTCTCAACAGGATTTTTCCAATCATGCGTGGCGTAGAACACTCTCTCGTAGGATGTGGGACATCTTTTATGATTTGTAGGATTAGGAACTGAATTATACAAATTTTAATAAAATTATTTAAATTGTAAGTATTTATATAATTATTTAAATAGTAGCTAAAATATATAATAATTAGTAAATATTTATCATTTTGCGAATTACTTTTATTATACACCAATTATTAAGTTTTCTTTATAGTTATTACATGAGACATTATTTTAAATATACTGAAAATTATTAATATCATTTCGAACTTGATGGAAGTTATTCGCTTCATCCTCACTTCTTAGCTTGACTAACTTAATTAAATGCACCCCCGGACTATCATAAGTATTAAAAATATTCCTTAACTTGGCAAGAATTTAGAAATATATTTCACTCTTATTATAAGATCAATAGTGAATTTAAGTTCAATTAGTCAAATAGAAGAATGTTTTTATACTATCAATAGTTCAAGTATGAAACTAATAATTCATGTCAAGTTTAAGGTGTTTTTAATACTTTTCTCTTAAATAAATTATTCACTATGTCCCATTTTATTAACATCCTTTCGTTTTCAATCCATCTCAAAAAATGTCACTACAGTATAATTAGAAACAATTAAATTATAAAATTCTCCCTTTATTGTTAATGAAATGATCTAAAATCACATAAAGCTAAAAATTATTTTATACCACTACTATCAAAAATCTTTTTTCTCCTCTTATACATCATATCAAGTCAAATGATCTCATATACAATTGGACGGAAGAAGTATAAAAAGCACGATTCATAATTTATCACACAACCTCAAAGCTTCTTATAGACAAGCCTTGGAGAAAAGATAAAAGAAAATAAATATAAATAGTCCTTCCACATGCATGATAAAAGCTTAGTGCATCGTGCTAAAATCGCCCTTTTTAATGCAAGTAATAAAAATTATGATTATATTCTAGACAAAAAGAAAAAGAAAATAACCAATTGCTCATATGGCCTCTGTTTTATTAAGTAGCCATTTGCCTTAGAATGAAAGGATTCTGTTCTAATTGACTCTCAACAAAATGTTCTAGTTGATCTCTCTTGTTCTAAACAGATCTTTTTTCATGATAAAACTCTAGCTCTTCTTACTCCATCACTTTCTGTATATTTCTGACTCAATTTTAATGTTACATTATTCAATAGAAGAATCTAGTTATACATCAACAAGCAAGTCCAATACAACATACAAGCAATAGGAAGAAGTGACTCATGTTCATGTCTGCAGATAGTTTTTCACAATGATACACGTTGCGTAATCACTCTTTCTTTTTGTCTCCTGATGTAGTGGTAACAGCTTCCTGGCGATATGGTGCTGCACTGTATGCATGACGCATAAGGATAGCGAAGAAAACCATCTCCACAATCACAAGTACATTTTGAAGAGCTTCCTGAATGCGCTCCACCTCAAGCCAGAAATAGTGAGATTTTATTATGCCTAGTTCTACCAGAATACTAAGCATAATACCCTGCAGATTGATACAAGCTTCTTTCTTAGCATAACGAAAAATTTACTTCAAAAGCAGACTTCATGAAGGAATTCGGCATAGTCTGATTTTTATACCATTAGGATACAACAACGCACCTAGTGTTGTCGTCCCACAAAGTGAGGTATCTGGGGAAGGTAGAGTGTATGCACACCTTACCCCTACCTTAGAGGTAGAGAGGTTGTTTCCAACAGACCCTCGGTTCAAGGAAAAACAGTCCAAAGCAGTCACAAAAAAGAAGTAATGGAAGTACAGGAAACAACATATAGATAGTAACAAAATGGAAACTACAACAAAACAATGCGATAATCAAGATACAAGAAACAAAAGATAGTAATAAAGTCATAGGACAAGAAGCTACATGAGCAATACTAGGAGCAAATATACCATTAAGATATTTTCAAATATAGTACATTCTAATGAGCTGAAGATATCTCGGAAACAACCTTTGTACCTTTACGAGGTAGGGATTAGGCTACATATACACCATCCTCCCCTAACCCCATTTGTGGGATTAAACTAGGTTTATTGTTGTTGTAGAACATTCTAATCATTAATAATTCAGATACCATACTGAACAATGTCCTTGTCCTCAAATATGTAATTTACCAGAAAGCAAAAGATAAGACTGTAAGAAAAGATGAGAAATATACCTGCCAGAAAACGAAAAAGACAATTCCTTTGACACACAAAAACTTGGCTAGGGGCTTGTGAGGTGCCAACTCTTTCGCAAACACATGGTAGAAAACCACAAGAGAGTACAAAGCCAGTGAAACAGATATGTTTAAAATGATGGTAAAGGTCCAGCTAACCCAACTAGGGTACACTCCAATCATTTGTAAAATAATCATTAAGATGGAGCATACAGGGCGAAGCACGACAAATTGCCATGTCCAGTTCTTGAGAAGCTTCAGCGTATGATGGTTCAAATGAGCAGTGTGAGGCTGCATTGATACAACAGTTAGCTTGTGACTACGTACCATGACAACACTAAAACTGTAAATGTAACAAAGTTGAAAGCGTCTAGGAGGCATCATGCTTTTTGGTCCCAAAGAGAGGAGAGAATGCTGAAATATACTTATATGCTTAGTATCTGAGTCTGTTAACTTACTACAGAGTCACAATAATAATTTCCATGTAAAACTAGTAAGCAACTCAATGCAGGAGCTTATCTATCCATTGGCATAAAAGAGTTGTAATAGTGCACTCTATGCTTAACAGTATATATACTCTATAAGGCATGCTGAACGGAATGTAATTTAGTTTTCATCCTTGTTGGCATCATCACAAAATTTATTCTGACAAACATCAAGTGTTAATGGTATATAAGAGTGACATGATGTACGCATAATTTTAGAATACATTGTACCTGGAAGAGTGTCATTGGGAATGAGTGGTGAATCTGTCTTCCCTTAATTTCATCAGGGACTATGTTTTTGCTTATGGAAATGTTCAAGTAAGTGTACATCAACCCCAAGAACTTAGCCATCACCTGTATCACTTGGAACAGAAGTGAGCAAATAATCTCTGGTTGTGTGAAACTGACAAGAACACAGCCCAACAAGCGACGATATAAAGGAAGAAAATGTTAAGTTAGCTATATATTGACTTACAATTGCTTCATAACATTCTTTGACAGATTCCAAGAAAGTGAAAAATGGTTTGCTTCCCATGAAATCGATCAACCCAACGAAGGAGGTAATAGCATATAAAGGTGCCATAAGGACGATAATAATTATGGCCTTTTGCTCTTTAGGCTTCTTCCATGACGAAAAATGTTCCGTCACTAGCTGTATGCTGAAATGCAAAGTCAGCATAAGACATATAGTGGATCCTATCAGTGTGACTTTCCCACGATCTAGATCCGAATCCATTTGTTCTTAGCCAACAAGAATATCAAAATCAAGACCTGCACGGGTGTCAAGACTTGTCAGGACTGCAATGCAAATTACGAGTTATATTTCAAGCGAACTGTCGGGAAATAAAATAGACAAGAATTTCATTATTATACAAAAGTACAATTTTCAACAGTACCCAAAATTCATTTGCGTGCAATATATCTACTGATACCCATAGATCAACCACCATTATTCAATTCAATCCACCAACTTTCATTTCTATTCCTCGACCTTCATTCCTCAAGGAAACCATCGGGATATTTCACTACTTGCAATAATTAAGAAACCCAATTGACTAATCTGTAACACTGACTTCTCATACCAGTCATTGTTTTAACCCATTTATACCATTATTCATTATCTGAAAGGTTCTAATTCCAGGCACAACCCAGCTATGCCTATGAATACTGACTAATTCATGACCTAAACTAACCTTTCAAAGGCAATGTTCCCAATCCATTGTGTTTTGGTTCAATAAAGCTCCATTAACCAATCAATCTAAACTAAACTATCTGGTGAACCATGATATGCAAATATACTTTGAAAATAGGAAGCCCTCGAAGGAGCAACATAACCAATACGCCCTGAAGAACCAACTCAGTATTGTTGTCTGAAGTGGTAGGTCCAACTCCTTTTGTCTTGAAGTAAGCAATTTATCTCAACCAAAATAAGTTAGTAGTGTTTGCAGTTCTTAATTGATACCCAATCAATGATAATTACCATAAAAAGTCTTCTTATTTACATGCCAACAGTACTAGAACAAATCTGTTAGTTAGCTCAAGATAGAGAGTTAAGGTAAGTGGAAAGGTTAAAAGAAAGGAGTACTTATTGGTATCAACACTTAGTCCTAACTATAAAGAGAAATATGGGTAATCCAAAGTATCATAGTATCACTAACAACCAACAACAACAACAACATACCCACGGGAATCCCACAAGTGAGGTCCGGGAGATTAAAATATAAGCAGACCATTTCACTACCTCATAGAGGTAGAGAGGCTGTTTTCTAGGAAAACTCATCTCAAAAAGTCATACTCGGTGTAATCCCACAGGCGGGGACGAGGTAGGATGTTCACAACCCTTACCTACCAGTGTGATCCCATTAGTATGGACGATATTTTAGCTAACAGTGAGTGGCTCAGTGTGCAAATTTTGGGTCTTTTACCCAAAAACAAGATGAAATTACAAGTTAAGCTAATCACTCAGCCTAACCTCTAGTTTCCTCAACAGTTGACCTTGTACTTATATAACCTTAAAATCATCAAAAAGACAAATCTTTTACAGATTACAAGGTCATTTTGGACTGAAACAAGCTAAAACAGAAACTAGCAACAACCATGGATTTTGCTTTTGATATTTCAAGATTCACCCAACAAAAAAGCATCAAGGATCCAGCTGGTGCACTAAAGAACAGATACAACATTTTCAGGAAAGGTAAAAATATGATCTTTCAACAATACTGTAATCTAAGAAGTAAACATACCAAGATAAACGACTTTTTATTACTAATTCAACAAAATACATAATAATTTCAACATAAAAAGGGTAAGAATATTGAGTGTACAATAGAAATGGGAGCTAAAAAGAGAGAGAAAAAGAGAGAGAGAGAGAGAGAGACAAGTACGTACGGAGTGTGTAGAAATGGGCGTCAAATGCAATGAAGAGATTGATGGGATTCTTGTGAATGATATTTTACACCAACCAAAACACACACCCTGTAGATTACAAGGCTGTTATCTTAGAATAAAATAAATTACTCTTTTTAATCAAAGTCCAATTGCCCCGTTGAGCTAATTTTATTATGATGCAAAAGTCTCTGGGGGTTTCAATCGAGATTTTTTGTGCACAGTTTTCAATTTTGTAAGAGGTTGTTTTCGTAACTTTGACACTATTTTTCTGTATTTATATACATGAAAAAATATAGATTTTCTTCGTATATATATATTTAAAGATTTTATATCTAAATTAACATAAAAAATAAATTATCTAATTTTAAATATAGAATTAAACTCGACACGACAACGAGTATAGAGAAAAAAAGGATGTTTGACATAGAGGTAATTCACTCGCCTCTATTACGCGGCTTTGTAATGGCCCGTATCTTTTGACAAAGTTATTTTCTGGCAAATTTTTTCTCAATTTGGGTGCTAACTGCTAACACTTTTCCTTCTGATGATTGAGAAAACTAGTCCCATGAAAATATTATGTTCACAACATAAATAATCGAATTGAATATTCAAGTTTTTTTTTATTGTCTATTTGTTATTTGGTGTCTGTATTAAAGTTCAAATATTTTGAATTAGCATCACAAAAAATCCATTCGAAGAAAAGGTTCCATCAAAAAAAATTTTCATATTCAAAACTTAAACTAAAAATTTTTATTTAAGGAAGGAGTAATTCGATCCACCGGACTTTGTTGTGCTCTAGCCTCTGGGTTACAATTGTATGTGTAGGAATTTTTGGAAATTGAGAGTTGTAGTCCACGTAGTTAATCGAATTGGATTTGCATTTCTATTGGTTGGGTCCGGAATTAGTGGGCCCAATTTTTACACGCGGCGTAGCGTACCAATACTCACCAAACCACGTGGTCATGCACGTGCCGATCCGATTCAATCGGAGGGCCCACTGTTGCCGACCCGCCCCCACACACACGCAAAGGGTCTTAAGGTAAATATAAAAATTTATGTAGAGTGATTAAAAATATTATTTAATTTTGTACTCTTAATTTATTGTATAAAATATTAATTAGTTATTAAAAAGTATATTTTATGAACTTTTATATATATATATATAACAAATTGAAATGAAAAAATATTCTATTTACTTATTACTTTAACTAGAAAATGATGTCATAAAATAACTTCAATAAGGATGATTAATAACTTCGCCTTTTCCAGTTAATTAAAGAGAAGAATTGGGTTAAGGGCAGTTACGGAGTCAAGATTATCAATAAAAAAGTTCAAAATCTGAAAAAATAATCACATGAACTAATTAAAAAAATTCAATATTTATTATTATTATTGTTATTATTATTATTATTATTATATAATATTTATTTACTCATTTATAAATAGTATAATTTTTTATTTGATTACGGGAGTATCTTCCATGCAGTTAAATCAATAAATGTCTAGATTTAATGTCTGGTATATCAATACATGCCTAACAATCAATAGTCATTGGTCAATGCCCAGTGCCCATAATGGCACGTTCAATACAAATATCATATAGAAATGTAACCAACTGAATTAATAATATCACACGTTGAGGAAGAATTGTTATTTAAAAAAGACACTTGCTATTTTAAATGTTATTTTGAGATAAATATATCATTATACTCTCTCTTATTTGTATGTATTTATTCTTGAATCGATCTGTTGAACTCTTTACACAAAAGCTAAAAGGTGAAGTCTTTTTATTTTTATATATAGTTGATGCGTTCTTCCCGAGAAGTGAAAGTGAGAAAACATATTATTGTACAAATTCTTCCTCCTGTATTTATATATTTTGTAGTTCTGGATTTATTCTTTAAAATCTTTATTAGATTCTGACTTCTAATTTTATACTAGAAGAGCTTGTTGAATTCTGAAAATATTTTTAAGAACAGTGTCTTTTGACATATCTTAAGCTATATGAACACCTTATAAGCGTTCATGATGAAGTGCTTCATGTTCGTGATGATTGAGTATTTTTCATAAGATTTCCAACCATTGGTGAGATTAATTCCACGTAATGTAGCCGTTTTAATGAAAATTAAATTTTATTTGAATAATAAGTATTTGTTGTATGAACTACAGGAGTTGCAATGGACATGCCAATGAATTAGTCAATCGATTAATGAGTTAAAATAGACGTAATAATAAATTAATCAATTGAGTAATGAGTTGCCAATAAATCAGTCAATTGAGTAATGAATTGCAATGCACGTGCCAATAAATCAATCAATCGAGTAATGAGTTGCAATACACGTGCCAAAAAATAATATTTTTTTCCATTTAAAATCTCTTCTTCTAGGTTTTTAAAATGCAAAAAAAGGGGTGGGGGTGGGGTTAAATGCAAAGTTGTTAATATATTCATTTAAAAAAAATTGAGATGTAAAGTTGTTTCTTTCTTACGTGAAAAAATTTACTTTTCTATAAATATTGTTATCTGTGTTTTAATTTGTTTATCTGATTTTAACTTGACGCGAATTTAAGAAAGTAAAGAAGATTTTAAATCTTAGAGTCTTAAACTAAAAATATGTAAAATACACCAAAATGCTCTTTAATCATATGGTCTTAAATATTCAATGTGGAAAGTTAAAATTAAAGAGTTAACAAATAAAAATTCATTATTTTTCTTTACTGAAACTGATTTAAAAAATAAGCAAGACAAATAAATTGAAATGGGACTGTACAAAATATTTTTTTTTTAAAAAATCTATAATAATTATATTTACTGTTAAAAATAGGGCATACTAAATTTGGGGTCTAAGATAGATATCTTATTTTCTAACCTTGGAGTCGGCCCTATAAATAGGTCGTGGAGGCGCAAAAGTCCATATGTGTTCTTGTTCTCAAAAGTTGAATCTTAATTTCCTCATAGAGATCTGACCTTTTTTTAATGTTATCAGGAAGTAAGATCGCTCTTTGTTAGCAACCTAGATCTAATTTTGTGAATGACTTGTTATTTTAGATGTTCGTTCAAAAAAGGCTATTTGAACAACTCTATTTATTCTTTCTAGGTGTACAAGTATTTGTTATTCTTGTATCATTATTTATTTATTTTTCCTTTAATTGCTTATAATAATTGTATTTATAACTTAAAAATGCGCACGCTAAATTTGATGGTCTAAAATAAACGTCTTATTAATTTTCTAACCCTAGGATCGGCTCTATAAATAGGTTGTGGAGGCGCAAAAATTCAATCTAGGTTCTCACTGACAGAAGTCGAATCTCAATTTCTTCATAGAGACCTGACAGTTTCGTATTATCAGAATGTAAGATCATTCTTTGTTAGCAACTTAGATTTAATTTTGACCGATTTGATATTATTTTAGATGTTCGTTTAAAAAAAGACTATTTAAACAACTCTATTAATTCTTACTATGTGTAGAAGTATTTGTTATTCTTGTATCATTATTTTTTTTCTTTTATTGTTTATAGCTATTCTATTTAATATTTAAAAATAGGGCATGCTAAATTTGGAAGTCTAAGATAGATGCCTTATTTTCTAATACTAGAGTTGGCACCATAATTCATGGAGGCGCAAAGTAAAAGTTTTGCTCTCATCAGCAAAAATTGGATCTTAATTTCGTTACAGAGATCTAATGTTTTCGTGTTATCAGAAAGTAAAATTACTCCTTGTTTGTAATCTAGATCTAATTACTCCGAGCAGGATAGAATGTACGTAGACCTTATCACTATCTCATAGAAGTAGAGAGGTTGTTTATTAGGAACCTTCATCTCAAAACTCATAAGCAGAAAGAATTAGATTTGACAAAAATGAAAGGGAAGGGAACAGAAAGGGCAACTAATAATGAAAAGTATATGATAGTATATAAATATGATAAAACTAACACATAATATGACAGATGATGATAATACATGATTAAAAAAAAAAACTTCCTCCACCTAACCCTACTATACCCCAAGGCCATGCATCCATCTAATACTACCAATTAGCCTGCAACTGCTACTCTAATTCGCAACTTCCACTTCTTACTATCTAAGGTTATGTACTTAGTGAGATTAAGTTCTGTCATATCACATTGGACAATGCATGAGCACAATGAGCCATCGTGTCTCACTCCTGTTAACTTTAGGCAACTCATTTGTTAACCATTTCCATCGAGGAGTGTATTTACCAAAAGCTGAGTAAGAAGACATGACGATAATGTAGGATGAAGCTCTCTTTGTGGAGTACCAAAGCGGAGAAGTACTTTGTGATGCTCTGGAAGGTGTAGAAAATCGATGCTTGTAAGGTACGAATAGTTTAGATTCATCCTGCAAAACATCAAGTTTGATCTAAAAGGACCTTTGATTTGGATCCCAGACATTTCAAACCTTTTAGAACTACCTTGTGACTTTGGATTTAAGCTAAAACATGACTTAGATTGTTGAACTCACCGTCATAAACAACCTTTAATGAAAATTTCGACATATCTTTTGAGTCCAAACTCAAAATGCCTTTTAGAAAGGTAGCATAATTGGTCTGCATTGTTCAGAAGCCACATGAGTCTAACATACCTTTGATAGAAAGCCTTCTCCCATTTTTCTTATTTTTAACACTAAATCATTGTTTATAAGCTGCTCCATTTAACGATTCGATTTCGATTTCACTTTGGTAAGGTCTATGCCAAACCCCTCACCACCACACTACAGGTGTGGATGGTTTAGCTATAAAAAGAAAGGAAGATTTGCTTTTGCTCATCAGAATACACTATATATTTGAGATTAATTAGTAATGTAAAATTGGTAACATCCAGAAGAGCCTTCCTGTGAAGGAAAATCTAAAGGTTGTTGTTCAGTGCAAGACAAGGAGGCTGTTGCGTGAAGTTGTTAAGTGCTTGCTTTCAATAAAAATGATCTGCTACACCACTATGCACAGCACCAAAGTTTCGTAAACTAGTTGCAAAAATCTCCTTACTTACACAGCTCACAACCACCATTTTATCCCAGCAGCACTTCCAGAGCTGTGTGTGTGAGCAACAGAGACGAAAACAGGATATCACATTTCTCGTCATGAAGTACACTACTGAATCTCTTGTGACACATTTGGAACAGACCTGCCCTTCATGATTTATTTGCAGTTATCTCTTTGCAATATCTGACCTATCCATGACTAAAAATCTGAATGATACAGACAAACCAAGCTTGAATGTGTTATGGGAGAACGACAAAGGGGACATTCGGGCTTCTCATTGCACCATTCCATTATGCAGTTCCTACAAATAGTGCAAATCAAACAAAAAGGTAAGAGCATTATGTTTTCTCCCTTCTCTTTCTCTGAATTGTTAACCAAAATAATAGGCATAAAGAGGAACAGTCAGGAATCTATACCAGCAAAATACATGACCACAGGGTGTGGCTGTTGGATGTTGGCGGCTGCTTAGGCAAAGGGTGCATTTGCTTGGACTGTTTCCTTGAGACTGAAACAGCATAAGAGTAATTTGATGGATTAATTAAAGTCAACCCAAGAAGACAACGTTGTCGGATATTTGTTAATTGTTCTAATGCACCAAGTAAGAGTTGTAAGAACACATCCATATAAAAGATTAAACTAGCAACAATGGAAAAGAGATAAACTTCACTCTAGGTTAAATTACCTCAATGAATTACGTAGAACACTTGTTTCTTGAAAATAAAACAAAATATACCTCTGAGGTTGATGTGGATTCAGCAACCAATCCATACTTCTCACTTTCAGCAGTTACTAGATTGCCTTCCTCATTCAAAACAGGTAAACCTCGGCCTAAAGACACAACGAGAAAAGATTACAGCTAACAGGTGAAAAAGATTGACCTACGATAGACCGGAAGAAAGGAAAAACTAACACAGGGAGACCAAAATGTTAATCTACGACCGAGAAAGGTGCATCACCGCAAGATTCAAAAGTAACCTTGAAGACCAAAACCAAATTTTGTAACTTCGTGAAGCATAACTACTCTTTCTGCCATGATCACATCTTCCAAATCATAGAAAACTGCATTTTGCAATTAAGCGCCTCCTATCCTCTATTGGTGTCAGCCTCAGTCACACACTCAAACCCTTGGGGCATATGATGGAAGTCCATAATGGGTACAACTATTCTTTTTCTTCAAACAATAAACTATTTTGTATTTTGGGATGACAAACGTAAATAAACATATAGCACATGATACTCAGAGAATGTGCAGATCATGAGTATATGCAAAAAGTTTCACCTGTAGAAGTTTGATAGGTTCCAAAGGGTGCTTGTTGAGAAGAAGTTGAAACAGATGATAAATTACTACGTCTCAGACCTTCAGCAGCAAGAATACACAATTGAATTAGAAGGAAGACCCCCAGTATTTGATATCTGCACGACAAGAACATTTTGAGCAGCCAAGAAAGTCCAACTGGGTCTTCATGAAGACAAGGGGCCACTAAATCACTATTTCAGAAATGACTATGTGCCAAACATAGAATCATCCACTACTGTGAATTTTGATACAGAAAATATTTTTAAATGGTACATGAAAGTGCAATATCCGACAAGGCACATAAAGTCGCAGACATATCCAATGCCCAATATTTTTGGCAAAGCTAAAGAGACATCCATTTTGGAGACCAGACTCCAATATTTCCTATAAAATATCAGAGAAAAAGCTTAAAAAATATTTTAAAAATAGATGCAGAAGGCAGAAAACTAATAAGCACTGATACAAAAATATTATCCCAAGGTATACAAGGAGGAATGTCATCTTGGTCCAATGAAAAGACCAGTTTTGTGCAACTTTTTTCTTCACAAGGAAACAAGCACAAAAAAGATTATATAGCCAGCAATCTACCAAATTTGGTCAGAGGGACAAGAAGTCATTTTTCAAAGACCAAATGTCAGATGCAAAGAGTTACAGACCATACAAATATTCCTGCAACAGAAGCTTGAAGCAATTTACCTAGGTCGCTGGTTCATAGGTTTTCCAATGAACACATAGTGAATGCCCGCCGCACGTTTTGATATATGATAATAAAGTCCTGATGTGGAGAGGATTTACCAACTTTTAGCATGTGTTTCAGAAACTATCAGCACTTAATTGGTTTATTGAGTGGCAACTAATGTCACCTTCAAAATAGAAAAACATGAGATTGGTCCGGATAACCACTTGCAAGATCTCACGAGCAAGAGGAAGCATCTGCAAGAATCAGCAAAAATGTATGTCGCTTTACAAATATTGGAAGTGAAAAATGATGGAGAATTCA
>JAOTQR010000097.1:22596388-22609414 GCA_025774065.1 Solanum ossicruentum | reverse complement strand
ATGGAATATACTTCTCTCATCTTATTTTATATGGTACTAATTAACTTAAAAGTGGTATTTAATTAAAAAAATTTAAAACTTGTGATTTAAAACAATTCTTAAATGTTTATGTTCCTAAAATCAATTTATTAAAAATAAAGAAAATTTTTAAAATTAGAGTGCAGTGTCATGCTTTTTGGAACATACTAAAACGGAAAGAACGCCACATAATATTAGACAGATGAAATATAAAAAATGTCATTTGATTTTATTGTCTTAAATTTATCATATTAAATGAGAAAGTACTTTGTTTACGTGTAACTTTTACTTTATTTACGTATAACTTAAACTAAAAAAATGACGTCATAGAATAACTTCAATAAGAATGATTAATAACTTCACTTTTTCCGGTTAATTCATGTCACTTTAATGCAATTGGATTAGGGTTGTTCATGGTTATGATTAAAAAATTAAATCAAATCGCAGTCCCAATCAAATCGATTAAAAAATCCGATATTTGATTTGGTTTGGTTAGATTTGATTTTTAAATTTGAAAACCAATTATATTTGATTTAGTTTTGATTTTACTAAAAAAATCGCAAAAATAACCAAATCGTATAATTATATACATAAATTTTGTAATTATTATATGGTATTCATAAGTAATATATAAATGTTTTGTTATATTTTAATGAACTTAAATCTTTAACTTTACCATTTATATTTAAAAATTCTCTTGTTAGTGTTTTGATATATAATTTTTTTATACCCCTTCCTCCGGATAGTTATTTAATTGTTGAGCTTGAGTTTCTTTCCTATAAATATTTGATATTTGATATATAATGACTTTTTGTATTGCTTAATTAAATCACTTTGCTCGTGTAATAATAACTCTAATACTATTGCTTAATTGAATTCATAATAGCTTTCTATGAATTATACATGTACTAGGTGTTTGTATCTTTTGAGATATGTATGCCCTCAATAAAGTTATTACTTTCAAACAGAAAAATAATCCAAAAAAATAAACCAAACAGATCTAAACTGACAATAATCGAATCGACGGTTATTTTTTTTATTTGATTTGATTTTAGAAATTTAAAAACTAACTAAATTGATTTTATTATGTTTTAACTAATACTCGATCCAAACCGAACCATCAACACCCCTAAATTGGATCACATACTCGGTGAAGAATTGGGTTATGGGAGTATCTTCAACGCATTTAACACCAATAAAATGTCAAGATTTAGTGTCTGGTATATCAGTACATGCCTAGCAATGACAATTGCTTAGTATTTTTGTGATGGAAGATAACATGCACAATGAAATAATCGAGTGTACAACCAGAAAATTAGCAGTCATTCAGATGCACAGCAGGTGGCGTGCATAAATTACAACATATACAGAATAATAAAACGTGAACAAGTTGGACCTTATAGTTGATCAATATTCTGTATACAAGTTCAAGTTCGTCCTATTAAGTTTGTGATATATTTGAGCACATCAATGTTCCATTAATTGGATACTATGATGCTATGGACTAAACTTCCATTTGCTTGTATCATGCTACTAACCTAATCGTTGGAAATCGGATCAAAAGAAACTATTAAAAAAAAAAAGGAAGATCAAAAGAAACAACAATAACATATCCAGTGGAATCCCATAAGTGGGGTCTGAGGTGGGTAGAATATACGCAGACCTTACCACTAACTCATAGAAGTAGAGAGACTATTTCCTGGAAAAAAAAGGAAATAGGTAAAATATTTCAAGTATCAGCCACGTGAAAGCACATTAAGCTGAGCATGACGAACAGATTAATCAAATAGAATTAAGTATGAATCATATCATACTGTATGATGAACAATGAATTCATAACCGTTTCATGTAATTGAGCATTTTTTAACAAGAAGAATCTGATTGACTGCCATGTCTGTAATATTCTGACCATATTCTCTGATGTACATTCAAAGAAGGGATCTAACCTCTCACGTTCCTCTTCTTGAAAAGACACAAATGTGCCTTTGAGTTATATGCAAATTTTCCCATTACTTCTCTGAGAAACAGTATCTATCGACAGAAGTACTAATACTGAGACTAACAAATCCTTACCACTGGATTTCTTGTTCTAATATTCATGTCCAAGCAACTCTCTTCACCTCCTTTGTGCTCATGTATACGATATAGTGTGGAGTGTGGACTATCTGCTATCATTCTCATGGCCTGATGGGTGAAACAGAAAAGTAGTGATAATTCTGTTAATCATATAATGTTTTTAGAAAGAAAAATCTAATCCACTAAAGCCATGTCAAAATCATAGTCAAGGGATATCAAAGCTCATACTAATCTTTGCAGACTTAACATATTCATAGTTCTTCGAAAGAGCCAAGACCTTCCTAGTGCAAATCAGAGGGAAAATGCTAGCTTACCTGTAAAAGGTAGAAAAACAACTCTACAAAATTGGGCAGTCGATGAAGAATCTGTCTTTTGGCCACAATTTGCGTTGATGAGTGAGACTGTTGAGGAACTTGGTGGAAAAAAATGCTTTGTGAAGGGTATTCACCAATCTTGTATAATCTTTACCAGTTTCATAGGGATTTCAAAACCTCCCCCAGAACTAGTCCCCACTGCGTCCAATGCGTGCCACCCTGCAATTGGAAACTCAAGTGAGAAAATTAAATCTCCTCCAAATTCATTGAGAAAATGAACAAACATGTATCTCTTCTCCACATGATCAGTTACATGAACAAACATATAGCTAATTACTACTATAGAAAACTAATGGTGGAAGAAATAACAGAGATAACCTGACAGAAAACAGAGAAAGGCTCTCTTAGTGGTCCATCACATGATAGCTCGCTAGTACTTCCATCAATGAAGGTTCCATCAGCAAAAATGACCTACTCATGAATAACGTTCCAAAAGTAGGCTGAAGATAAGTAGCTCAAGATAATAAACTCCAGTAGAAAAGTAACTAAGTTGTGCTTCATATATCAATTATACAACAACCCAAATGCTAAGCTGCCAAGCATACAGGGAAAGGAAAAAGGACAAAGCAAGCTGTAAATAAGGTAGAAAGACCAAGATAAAATTGAAGATATCAACCTAGACCCAAAATTAAACTAACTATCCAAGCTTGAAAAGTCAGGACAGAGGTAAGCTTGCTTTAGATTCAATGCCACAACTCCCTGATCTCCTATGATTCCAACGAACCCACGTAGATAAAAGAAGACATTAAAGAAATGTTTCCTACCATAAAAAGAACATATTTGTTCATATTAGATTCCCATCACAGCTATTTCTACGCGAGCATGCCATAGCATTAACAATTTACCATCTTCAATAATGTTATTTCCAGTACATTGTTAAGACAATACTAACAAGAAAATAGAAAAAGTTTCCTTCAAGTACTGCAAAACTCTTATTCCCAACGAACTGGTCTTACCTCAGATGCATAGCCAGCAGTTGCACCTGCAACAGGCCTGATAAAAGAACTGACAGGAGAACTTCTCTGAACAGCCTCACAAAAGGAAAGTAGACGCTCACGGTTTCCAAGTTGTACAGCCTAAAAAGAAATAACAAAACTTAAGTGTCCAGTTGCACGTTTAAGCGTAAACTCCAGCAATGACTGCTTTTGGGCACACGTCTGAAAGCACCGTTACGTACTTGATATAGTGATATACTTTATAGAAGAAACAGGAAGATTGTTACAATGCTCATTGAACGAGGAAGTGTGATTGAAAGGTGGGTGGTACACTTTAGAACCCTTTTTGCAAACAGATGGGCATTCTTCAAAAATTAACAATACAAGAACTTGCATATGTGATATGCCTTCACTAATGCAACATGTGACAAACAAACCTGCACTGTGTCATGACGCTTGATCCTACAAAGTGGCTGCACTTTATATCCTTTAGCTGCCATGACTTCAGCTATCAGGAAAGTTCCCTTACAAAGGAGTTGGCAAAGATGCATATAACCAGGTGAGGCAGAAGTAGCAAAAGATTATTACCACATCAAAGCTTGAGCAGAAAAGAGATACCTTTATTGCTTCACCAACCATTTGAGGTGAGAGAAATAAACCCTGAAATAAGGTTCTCATTATATCACCAGGGGTAGAACCACAATCAACTCCAAGTCCTGGGGCCGAGAGACGGGCAGCTGCTGCTTCTACCCATCTTTTCCTTCCCGCAACATAACCACCACATGGTGCAATTGTTCCACCCGGATTTTTTATTAAACTTCCCGCAATTAGGTCAGCGCCCTGCTCATCCAAAATCAAATTATGATATTCCACATGCAATAGAACTTTAATGACAAGAATAACTTACATACCACCATAGGAGGTTCGATGTCATCAACGAATTCACCATAGCAGTTATCTACCATGACCATGCAGCCTGGATTCTGCATCTGCATCAAAGAAGGGAGTTTGAAGGCAGAACTACCTTTTCTAATAGCAAATGTAAAGACATCCAAACACTGATACGTGAAAAAAGAAAAATTATTTATCCCAGCATTACAAACACAAACCATCAAGGATCAGAATAACATCAGATATATAGACATGGTATCATATGCCTGAGAAAGGGTATACTTCGAATAACTCGTATTCCTCTGGCACCCTTGCAGTAGCCAAATATTTGAGAGTTTGTTTTGAAATAACTATTATCATCAAGGATGTGATTTCAAAAGGTTTACCTTGATTATATTGATTGCCCGACCTATCTCAGTTACACTCAAACTGCGACGCCAGGAATAACCACATGATCTCTGTATGAGTGCACACTTAGTGTGAGATCTTAAAGAGGTCTTAAGTGCATCCCAATCAAGCCCACCATCCTCTGAAAGCTGCAATATGTCCAGATAAAGTTGGCTATTCACAAATTCTGAAAAATAAACCATGTAGAAGCAACTTACTGGGACTTCCCGATATTTTACTCCAAAGTCTTTTAAGGAACCTAATCCACCAGAGTCCCTTTTTCCAATTACTTCCTCCAGAGTATCATAAGGTGCACCAGCTATCGCTAACAGCTGAAACAAGTTGATTCAAGTCATTTTCATTAAAGTAATAGTTTAAAGAAAAACGATGAATAATTGAAACATAAAAAGGTACTCTGGACTATAATACTTCATGAAACAGAGTACTTGAATTGTGATAATAACAAGTATAGAATAACTATACCTCATCCCCAGGTCTTAAGAAAGCAAATAAGGCACAAGTGATTGCATGAGTGCCTGAGAAGAACTGAAGGTGAAGTAGGAAAGTATATCCTATTTTATGGAAAGATGAAGTTACCCAAAAAAAAAATGAAAAAGAAAAAATTGCAAACCTGTGATCGAACAATTGCAGACTCTGCACCAACAATTTCTGCAAAAGCCTGGTCCAAGGCTTCACGCCCACCAGCTTCTTCATGACCATAGCCAGTACTACCACCAAAATGCTGATGCAGGTATATTTTACACTTTTTAGTGCTAACCAAATAGAGTGCCCACTAGTTGCCACTATGACACTTGGACCTTGTAAATGTCATTCCAATAGCCAAGACCATTCTGGTTACCCGTGTTCAGCAAAAATATTGTGTTCCACTGAACACTTACAAAATAAAGTCCCAATGGACTCAAATTCTGAATAAGTTGGGCAGTGTAAAAAATACAATGTAACATATAACGATGTTCCAACACACTTAAATGGGGATGATGTAATATTTTAATTAGGATGGAAGAGTGTCAATTACTCATATTTGTTTCATTTGTTCATAGACCTAAAGCAATAGTACAAAACAAATTGTTGACAGATTTGAATCCCATCTAGCCATGACTCAACTCCCTTCGCCCCACATCCCTCAAAAGAGAGAAAATTGTGTGCTAGACTGCTAGTACATGCATTATGCTTTCTTCAGAGAGCAGAAGGTGTATCGTAAAATTAAAGGTAACAGGTGTTTTCTATTTGTTTACATTCAGTCTCACCACATCACAGACAACAATGATTATTGGATGTTGGTAGTTGAAGAACTTTTATTCATATGCTTGCTTCCAGTCATGGTAATAAACTATAGTAGTTTTAATCTTTTCTGCTTTTGATAAACAGCAAATATAAATACTAGTCAGAGCACTCACCAAATGAAAAAACAAAACAAAACTGTTGACTAGCTTTTTAGTGATAAGATATCATTCACGGCATGCAGTAGAAGTAAAAAGATCAGTCATGGTAACTAACAAAATAAGTACGCCCCTCATGACTTGTTTATTTCTTTTTTGAGATTGTCAATATAATCGAATTCATGACTTGTTTATTTCCACCTGAACCTATAGAGTATATCCTATGGTAAAGATTGAGTAAGGTCCTAAACCATCAGTACTCTAGACCTAAAGCTCCGAATGGTCATTTGCCAGGTCGGTATAGTTCACAGGAACCGAAGAATAAACAGAAGTCTTGCAATGAAAATTGATATATTTGAGGGTTCATTCACTCCAGTGATGTAAGTTCATGTGTAAATGATGTCTACTCGCTACAATTTAACAAGTTCTAGAATATGAAAACTTACATGAGATCCAACCTTGACCCTTTGGAAAGCTCTCAAAACTCGCGCAGTATTGCGCGCCACTAAATTGTCGACTTCTCTGAACTCTTTTGATAAAGAATCAACTGCCTTGTTAACCTACGCATTGCAGATTCAGAAAACACAATCATGTTGCATTCATTTCTCAATGAAATAGACTCATCTCAAGCCCAAAACATCAACAACCACAAATACAGGATTTTAAGACAGTGAACAGTGAGGCACTGCATCCACCACAAGTCTGTCGTAGTAAGTGAGAATAAACTATATATTCTCTCCTTCCCAACTTATGTATAACTTTTTGCTTCCCAAGAGTCCGTGTGACTTCAAAGCTAAACTTGATTAGAATAACTCAATATTTTAAAATGAAATTTAGATATTCAAAAACTATACTAAAGTAGTATAAGTTGCAATTATTCCCATGTTAATATGATTAACAAATACACTTTTAAAAACGCTAGCCAAAATTTACATAGTTTGAACCACAAAAAGCGAAAAGTGATATGTAAATAGGGTACTATCCAATACATCTGCACTGCAGCACTGTTCACCAGGGGCGGAGCTAGGATTTCCACTAAGAGTTCAAAATATGTAGTATACACACGAAGAAACCAAGAGATTCAACATCTACTATATATACATGAAATAACCTTTATACATATATTTATACACACACAACTTTGGCAGTGCAGATCTAGACACCTTAACTTGGTCTCAACTGGCACTAAACATTCCAATTCGTCCTCACCATGTCTCGTGTACCCGGCACTTACATGACATACAAATTTTGGAGGTGTGCAGTTGATCATTGCGAAGTTGGAGTATTCTGTATCCAATGTGTCTAGGTAAACTCTCAAATTTGGAGTGCTTATTTCCAGCTAAGGCCAAGTTTTAGTGTCTGTTTATGTATTATGGCTAAGGATTAAGCATGAAGCAATACTACATGGTGAAAAACAAAATCAGCAAAACAGCAAAACAAGATTCCTATAGAGAAATTGAAGTGCATGTTTGATTTTACACCTAATCCAAAATCTTCGAACATTAAATTCAATGATTTCTGTTCTTCTCGGAGAAATCAGCAGAGAATTTCGGTATTCAGTTCTACCTCGGGGACAAACGGGGAATCGGAAGGATGAAACTGAGTAACTGAAACTCGAGAGCTCGAACGCACTGGAACTTTAGCAGAAGTTACTCTCAGAGTATGCGTAGGATAAGCAGAGGTGGCGCAGCATAAGACCGCCATTTTAGCAAAGCACGGAAGGAAAATGGATATGGAGACTGGAGAGTGATAAAAAGAAAACTAATCCATATAGGCTAAGACTTGTTGGGCTTTTATCCAAATTGGACTGTGCTTATGGCCCCATACACAGAAAAATTACCTAATTACATAAATGTTTCTATTATTTTATTAATCCTTTTGATATTTTAAAATAATTATATATTATCTCATTAGTTAATAATTTCATATCAGATTTTCAAATCTAATAAACCTATACACATTTTTTGCTACAAGACACAATAAAATAGAAAGAGAGGCGAGGAAGAATAAGAGAGAGGTGATAGAGATTAGTTTATGTATCCCATATACATGAGGATCGCACTTGATATATGTATTTGGGAACCAAATGTCCGAGCAGGATAAGAGGGAGGCAAGTGAAATTTATCTACATCTCCCTAATATATGTGAATTCACTTAAATACGATGATCAAAAATAAATTACACTTAATTTGATCTCTCATGTATTCGAGTATATGTATTTGAACGTATCTAGACATGCCATATACATGCATCCAAAATTTAAATCTGGTAAAATTCTTAATATTGAAAACTAAGATATATTCAAATAATTAGCTCTTAAACTAGTAAAATTTGTGTAAGTTACCCTATTCTGTTAGAGTTAGATAGAAATGACTCAATCTAATCATTGATATTCCCTTTGGAATTGTTTGTTAGACTGCATTAGCAAAATAATCAGACATTAATTTTGTGTATTATTAATAGTTTTTTTGATAATTTTTTTAGCTTGTATACTATATACTTTATTGTGTATTCATCTCTGTATTATTAACACTATAATATTTTTCTAAATAATATCTTCCAGGACTTCAGGTGCTTGATTCTGATGTGTTTTTTCTAGAAAACTTCACGGAATCATCCATAACGAGTCTGCTAAGAGTTTCAATAGGTCAGGTACACATTTTAGGGGTTTAGGAGCACTTTATGGGCGATGAAACAAGAAATGGCGATTTTAAATTTTTCGTGGGTGGTACTCCACATACTTTTCAATTGTCAGGGCTCCGGGTGCATTTTTTCCTGAAAAACTTCACAGCATCGTCCATAACAAGTCTGCTCCAATAAGCCAAACGTGCATTTTAGGGCATTTAGAAGCACTTTATAGGTGACAAAATAGGAATTAAGCAATTTTTTAGTTTTTCATGGGTGTTAGCCTATGATTTTTTCATGTGCTGGGATTTTGGGCGCATTTTCCCCGTAAAACTTCATGGAAACGTCCATAACGAGTTCGCTAAGAGTTCCAGTAGGACCTATGCGCATGTTAGGATATTTAGGAGCACTTTATGGGAAACACAATAGGAACTAAACAATTTTCTTAGTTTTTCCTAGCTATTAGCCCACGAATTTTATTAGTGTTAGGGCTACGAATGCATCTTTCCTAGAGAACTTCACAGAATTATCCGCTACGAGTTCCAGCAGGCCTAACATGCATTTTAGGGCATTTAGGAGCACTTTATGGGCGATAAAACAAGTAACAGTGTATTTCCCAATTTTTCGTGTGTCTTATCCCACAGATTTTCAGGTGTCGAGACTCTAGGCGCGCTTTTCACATAAAATTTCATGGAATCGTTCATAATGAGTTTGCTAAGAATTTAAGTAGGTCTGACACACATTTTAGATTGTTCAAAGCACTTTATGGGCAACAGAATAACAATTAGGCGATTTTCTCAATTTTCTATAGGTGTTAGCCCACAGATTTTTCAAGTAACGAGGATCATGGGGTATTTTTCTTTAAAAACTTCATGGAACTGTCAGTAACGAGCTGCTAAGAGTTTCAGTAGGCCCAATGTGCATTTTTAGGTGTTTAGGAGTACTTTATGGGTGACTAAACAGGAATATAACGATTATCTCAGTTTTTCGTGAGTGTTAGCCCACAGATTTTTCAAGTGACGGGGCTACGGGTGCGTTTTTCTCAAAGAATTTTATGGAATATCCATGATGAGTCCACTGAGAATTCCAATAGGCTCAACACATCTTTTAGGGCATTTAGGAATGGGCTACAAAATAAGAGTTAGACTATTTTTTAAATTTTTCGTGGGTGTTAGTCCACAAATATTTCAAGTGTTGCTGATATTTCCGTCATTCGAGTAATGAGTTGCAACACAAGTGCCAATAAATCAGTCAATCGAGTAATGAGTTGCAAAACACTTGCCAATAAATTAGACAATCGAGTAAGATGGCAAGGATAGATAAAACTTAAAATTTAGTGGTTTGAGTTCCATTAAAATAAGGATGGACTAAACTGGTGGTTCCAGTGGTCACATATCTTAAATATTTAATTTGAAAAATTAAAATTAAATAGACACAAATAAAAATTTAATTTTTCTTTTTTTTTGGGCTGAAATAGATTAAAAAAATAAGCAAGACAAATAAATTAAAATGGGGCAATATAAAATTAGAAAATTTATAATAATTCTATTTATTGTTTTGCCTTTGGCACACTAAATTTGGGTATGTGTGTGTTTAATATAGATGTTTTATTTTCTAACCCTAGAGTCGGCCCTATAAATAGGTTGTGGAGCCGCAAAAGTCTATCTGTGTTCTTATTCACAAAAGTTGAATCTTAATTTCTTCACAGAGACCTGACATTTTTCATGTTATCAGGAAGTAAGATCTCTCTTTGTTAGCAAATCTAGATCTATACTTTTGTGAATGACTTGTTATTTTAGATGTTCGTTACAAAAAACTATTTGAACAACTATCAATTCTTACTAGTGTACAAGTTTTTGTTGTTCTTGTAGCATTATGTTTTTTCTTTAATTTCTTATAATAATTTTATTTGCTGCTTCTAAACGGGGCACGCTAAATTTGATGGTCTAAGATAAGCGTCTCATTTCAAAGACTAAAGTCGGCCCTATAAATAGGCCGTGGAGGCGCATAATTCCATCTAGATTCTTACTCCCAAAAGTTGAATCTCAATTTTTTCATAGAGGCCTGATATTTTTGTGTTATCAGAATGTAAAAATCATTTTCTCTTAGCAATCTATTTAATTTTTTGATTGATTTGATGTTATTTTAGATGTTCGTCAAAAAAGACTATTTGAACAACTCTATTAATTCTTACTAGATGTACAAGTGTTTATTATTCTTATATCATTATTGTTTTTTCTTTTATTGTTTATAACAATTCTATTTACTGTTTAAAAATAGGCACACCAAATTTGGTAGCTTAAGATAGATTTCTTATTTTCCAACACTACAGTTGACACTATAATTAAATTATGGAGGAGCAAATTAAAAATTTTGCTCTCATTAGCAAAAGTTGGATCTCAATTTTCTCAAAGAGTTTTAACGTTTTCATATTAACAAAAAGTAAGATCACTTTTTATTCTCAATCTACATCTAATTTTGTGACTTACTTGATGTTATGTTATATGTTCGTTCAAACAAGGTTATTTGAACAACTCTATTAATTCTTACTAGGTGTTTAAGTATTTGTTATTCTTCTATCATTATATTTTTTTTCTTGAAATATGTCTGTACATAAATAGATGTATCTTGTTCAATAAATTATTATGCATACATATAACTGTATGTAATTGTCTTTTGACTATTGTTCAATGTTAGAGATATAAATATTAATTAATACATCTGATAATTTATATCCCTAAAAGGGATTATTCTTCTTTTTGACTTTTTTAGACATTTTATATTTAGATTTTAAAATGACATACAACAACATAATATCCACTGAAATTCCACAAATAGGGAATTTTAGAATGACATGTTTGTACTTATTAATTTTTTCTTATTTATATAGTTGCAAACATGTTTACCAACAATGAGTTACATGATATCATGGGTGTCTTAAGCAAAGGATCAGACTCTGTGGAGATTAAATGTGGATGCAAGACAGGTTTGTTCTATTTTTCATTATTGATTTTAATCTATATATTCTAATTTTTTACCCATCAATATAACAATTTGATAATCGATGATTTTGATAAAGTAATCTTTCTCTTCAAAGAATTCAGTTCTATATTATCTTATTGTATGAGTTTGTAGTATAGTTTTTTAGAATATAAGGACATACTTTGAAGTTTGAATTATGAAAAGAGAAGAAAAAATATTTGTTGTAGAATCTAATTAGATGTTTGTATAAAAGAAAATTGTTTTTGAAAAACCTTTAGAAGTAGTTTGATTGGGAGCAAGTGAGTTTATGATTTTTAATGATGGGATTATTACAAGGAGTTATAATAATTATAGAATTATTTAGTGAACATTCTGTTATTGATAATTATTTAAATTGTACACGAGATAAATTACAATTTAAATATTGAATTTATTTTTATTAAACTATCAATTATTAAACTTTGATACTACTTTTTTGGGTTGACAAATAAGCAGTTATTTATTTGACTAAAGACGAATACAAAGACTTTCATGATGCTATTGCTGCAAAAAATTGAAAATGCTCTGATGTGCCTCAAAAAAAGTACTATTCTTCATTTGTAAGTTTTGAGTATCAATATAGTTTAATCTATTGTAACACGTATTCATTTTATGAGACACAAGTTTATAGTTTGTTTGATCAAAAATTCAAAATTTGAAAATCTTAAAAAGTATTTTCGAAAAGTATTTTTGAGAGTAACAACTTGAAAAATATAATTTTTTAATATAAGAACGACAATTTGTACTTGGACAAACTTTCAAAGTGTATTTAAGATAGAATTATCTTTTTTTAGCTGTTGAAAACATACCTGAGAATATTTTTCTTTTAATTAAAAAAAAAGAGTGACACAAACACATCAATTCTGAGAAATAACCACTATCGGCTTTCCATTTGTATTAGGTTGATAACTAGAGATAGCAATAGTATTTCAAAGGTTAAATAGGTTATAATTAAAAAAAATAATAATAATAATAACAACTCATAAAATAATACATATATTTTGTGATTGAATATCATCCACTTTAGTACTTAGTCTAAAACACGTGTGTTGCACGTGTGTCCAATGCTAATCTATATAGATTCTTTAAAACATATGATAAATGTAATTTCTAGTCAACAAACTTTCACAATTGATATGAATTTTATTTTGACAAATAGAAAATATATTTTCTATCTAAAAATCTCAATTAGAAAACTGATCAGTTAAAGGCTCAAAGTGACAATAACATTTAAAATAATATATGCTACGAAATCATGTCAACATTCAATGAAATACAAGCAAGGAACAAAATAGCATC
>JAOTQR010000097.1:22567094-22580254 GCA_025774065.1 Solanum ossicruentum | reverse complement strand
TTATTTAAGAGGTTTGAATTTAATATATATACAAAAATATAAAAACATTACCTTATATATACAATGTAATTTTTTGACGAGGAGGTTTCAGATGAACCCCTCACCCCTCCCAGGTCCTCCCCTGGTTCAAGCAACACCGATTAAAACACAATCATTTCTCCAGAAAATTTGTACGTAAAATTAATGCTGAAACATGAATAATTTAGAATTTTAAACGTCCAGAAAAGAAAAAATCCTTCCATTTGACATTATCAAAATCATGAACACAAGACTCTATATATATACACACGATTACGAAGTAAGAAATTTCACCTTGATATATATATATAGAGAGAGAGGTTCATATATAAATATTTTTATTCTTATTATTATCTGTAAGACTTTAGAATAGCACCACAGAAACTACAGACAATAGCCTTCCAAGATTTCCAGTAAAAAGGGACGTAGCAAAATCTGGTAGCGGTCCGCATATCAGCAACTTGAGCGCCATGGCCGCAACGTGAACACGAACCGGCCACGGGCTTACTCTGCCTCATCATCTTCTTCTGATCAACCAAAAAGCAAAAACAAACCATATCGAATTGAATCGATCAATATATATATATACACACACTTTTTCAAGCTAGAAAAGTAGAGAAGATTTTTCAAGTAGTATCGTATGAATGATCCAAAATAATGTGATATGAGCTATATATAAAGTTGTATGTACATTTGTACAATCAATTTAGGTAGAGCTATTTTATCTAGGGGCCACGAGACCGCCTTAGATATGGGCGTCAGCGTGGAAGGCGCAGGCTGAGTTATTAATTAGCCAAGCTTTGTAATGATCAAGTCAATGTCCAAGTTCACCTTCCAACTTAATCAACCATTGCCACGTGTACTTGGAAACTCTCCAATATTGTCGTTTTGTAGACTTCTTAAAGGAGGGATAACTGATAAAATTGATGTCACCTAATTAGGAGGTCACAGTTTAAGTCTCGAAAATAGTCTGGAAAGAATGCGAGATAAGGTTACATATAATATACCTTTGTGGTCGAGTCTTTTTTGGTACGGTTTAAATCTTAAAAATAGTCTATGATAAAAATATATAATAAATTTTTCTGATTGGACTCTTTCTCGAACTCTAATAGGAGTTTTGGCTCATCAATCTTGTTTTTTTAAAGGAATATTTTATGTTTTTGAGAAATATCTTCTAAAAAGAATTTAACTACTACTAATCAAATAATACATTTTTTTTCTTAGCCAAACATCTTAATTCTTCTATCCCAACAACCTCGAAAATCAAGAAATTGTCTTTGCGACGGCCTCATGGATGGTCCTCTTAAATTGATCATCTGTCTGAATTAAGATGAAAGATTATTCTAAGACTTATTTATAATTAAGATGAGTATCATTTCTTTCAAAACATATTAAATATTTTTGACTTTTTATAAGTTTGACCAAAGAGACTAAAAGTCAGTATTACTTAAATGTTATATATAACTTTGATTTTTACATTATTATGTTAAATTGACAAGTTATTAGGAGTATTATACAAACAACAACATTACTCTATTGTCTTAAAGGCTCCCGTCCATTATGGGGTAAGGGGGATCGGATGTATGTATCCTGACCCCTATGTTTAAAATATAGATCGACTGTTTTCGGATGACCCATGATGAGCGTCGAAAGTTGCATTGACTAACTGCCACTTCACAATTAAAAGAAACGCAGATAGTTTAAAGAGTCATTTTGCTTTATTCTATCATATGCCAAAGCCAAAAAATAATAAATCATTGGGGTATGACTTATAAAAAAAGGGCGGGGGGGGTAAATTATATTGAGAATGCAAAAATTCTTCACAATAATTTATTTATAAGTTGAAAATATTTTTTTATAAGGTTCATGTACATGAACATGCAATATAGTTAAGGTGTGGGTTAGTGCCATATGTCCATTTACAGTTGAGATGCTTTTATTTCTTGTTTTTAATGCAGTTGTGTTTTTTCTAGTTAAACTCCAATTGGACACCTCCAAGTTCAAGCTATCTTTTTCCTTTCTACGTTGTACAAATTATAGAAACTAGAGGCCCATCCCTTTTAAAATATTTTTGTTATATTATACATGTCGAATGCAATAGCGACGAGCATATATGAGATAAAGATAGAAATATACATAGAATTAAGAGATAAAGATAGAAATATACAGAGAATTAAATGTTCGTCTTACATATCTATATTTATAGTTGAGTCTTCTTTTTAGCTTCTCATATTCAATGTTCAGTATCTATTTTCAAGTTATGATTAATTTCAAATTGTGTTGCATAAGATTCATCAAATAAAATTAGACTATTTAGAAACATTGACGTGTCAAACAGATGAGTTGAGTTGAAATTGAAAATGTTAAAATAGATTTAAATAGAAATTGGATTGGGTTATAGTCCGTCCAAATTTACTTTGGATTCAAATGGGCTAAAATTCGAGTTGGGTCAATGTGGCCCGCTCAATATTAATAATTTTAACATATTGTTTTACTTTTTATAACTAGAATTTGGATTTCAACTCAAGAAAATAAAGAGATAAAAAGTTACAAATAGATGGATAAATCATAAGAAATATAAAATAGATAGAAAACATACATTACATCAACACAAGTAAAGAGCCTTAAAATTGGTTGAAATTGAAGATTGAATTGGACTTAATTAAAGATTCTTTCAAAATGTATTAAGGCTTGAAGGAGTTGATATTAAACCCAATTCAATAAAATTTTGGGCAGGTTACCTATGTTTGGGCTCATTTTGACGCATTTAGGCTTTGTCATAAACAACATATAGTCCAAGATGGCCAATTGGACACCCTTCGTCGAAAAATTATATTATGTATTACTTTTTATACGTATATATTAAATCTTGGACTTTTTAGTAAAATTTCTGAGTTCACCACTGTTCAAAAAGATTGAAACGCTAATTAGATACCATTTTACTAAACATTGGATTATTATTTAACATAAAAATTATCTCACGGCGTTCAGGATTTGGAATTAATATTATTTCCTATACAGACGGGCTTAACACAATACTTGTCCAACAGCAGCAACGTTATGCCTCAATTCCAAACTAGTCGGGTCAGAGTTAGAGTCCAGTTACACAAAACTAAGAAGGCCCAAAGTTTATTCAGAGATGTGGGCTAGTTTTTATTTTTGTTATTGAGCCATTGTGTTTTAGGCCCAAGTCTTTGTAAAGGAGCAGTTAGCCATTGTATATGTAGATATTTTGTGTATCTGATTTTTCCATATTTTCTGTATAATATAAATAATCTGATTGGCACTATTCTTCAGTTAATGAGATTTACACTTCATTTGGTTGATTGTCTCATAATTTTGTCTGGATTTTCCCCTTTTCTTGAAGTAACTTTATGTATAATGATGTGTGGATTAAGCATATGTAATAGTGATGATATGTAGATTAGGCGTACGTAATATGTTCGAATCTTGCCAAGAATATAAATCTTAATAGTTAAATGAAGATACATAGATATCAAAGACAGGTCCATCACGACATCATCCATTAAATTTCATCCCGTACCGCACCACAAAACAACAACAACAATAACATATACAATGGAATCCCACATGTGAGGTGTAACAAGGATAAATGTATACAAACCTTATCAGAAACGGGGTCTGAGGAGGATAAAATTTACTGCACCACAAAATTTTGAAAAATTTAGAATGAAAAATTATAGTACTCTCTTTATGTGTCATATAAGATACCTAATTGCAGAGACTATAAAGTCCATGAGCTTTGATTGTTTTTCTGATTGCTTCTACCTCAATAAAACAAAAGGATATTGCTTGTGCTGTCCCAATTGAGTTATAGAAACATGAACATGTCCCATGACGTAGTTAGTTTTGGTTCCACAATTGCAATTTAATTGGGCCACGCATTTAATATAACCTCATACTGTTGTGGTGGAGTCAGAATTTTCGTTAAGGGATTTCAAAATCTGAAAAAAATAGACACACGAACTAGTCGAAGGGGGTTCGACATATATAATATATATATATAAAAAAATATTTTAATCATATATAAATAGTATAATTTTTCACTTAAATGAATTCAAATGAACTCAGTCAAGATAGTGTAGCTTCGCTCCTGGTTCTACATGCAATATAACTTTTCTTTTTATGAAAGAAAATCGAAGTGTATATATATGAAAGGTAACTACTTTAATTTGTCTAAGTTGTAACTCTCACATTTGTTGTCAAATAAATTAAGTGAATGTGAACATTTCTTTTGAAAAGGATCATCATTACGTACATTGTCATCTCAATATGTTTAATGAAGATCCTTTTGAGTGTAAAGAAAGTAAAACAATGAAGTGTTTCATATAAGACTCACGAAGGTGCCATAATATTTGGGAGAAGCAATTCCCCAGAAACAGTCAATCTATGTTTTAAACATAGAGGTCAAGCTACATATATTCAATCCCTCTTGACCTCGCAATGGACGGGAGCCTTTGAGACAATGGAATAATGTTGTTGTTTGTTGTAAGGAGAAGCAATTCCGAAATTTCAGTTCTATGAGTTCGGAATATCACTGAATTCACTTACTATTTGAATTATTGATTTCATCAAAATTTAATAGATTCTTTTTAATACATATACAAAATTTAAATTAAAAATATTAAGTTTGATTGAATTCGTAATTAATATTGTGCATCAAACCATGGAGTCATATTTATCTTTACTTGTTCATTATACTATTTCATGATGTCCAACAATACTTGCCCAGTTTATGAAATCAAGAGATAATTTTACACTTGAGTAGTTCCTAATTTGCTCTTATCATTATTTATATCAGATTTTCAAGACATTGTATTTATTATATTCAAAAGGTGATTTGATAAAATTACCCATATCATTTACTATTTCTTAATCCCTATTCTAAGTCAATTAGGGATAAGTAAAGATGGACGGAGGAAGTATATAGTGTTTCAACGTCGATTCTAATTCTTTTTATCGAATCCTACAATATTTTCTTCTTAACCAATAAATTTTGCATAACCGAAATGATTTATCCAATCCTCGCTTATAAACAAATGATATAGAACGCTCAACTTCTAAAAATTTTTCCTACACTATCCGTATATTTAACTTAAATTAGGTTTTACGATGACCTTAGTTGACTATGACATGCATGTTTCATATTAAGACAAACAAATCTTAATCTTAAAATTCATAACTTGTTAATTAGTACAAGAAACCTTCCCTAGATACTAGGTTTTTTTTAGAGGGTCCAATCTATATTGACTTTATTGGTTTTTAATAATGGATTTGGTCATCATATGGAAGACCTTGCACATGCAAAATCTGACCTAGCTACACATCACTAATTTTTGCCCATTTTTAAAGCATGCATGGACTTTGCTTAGATCCTAGTATATTTTACCATCTTTTGCTTCCCAGCATTTAATTTTATAGATCACAATGTGTCAGCCTATTAATTCGTTTTGAGTTCATTGTAGTATTATGTTTCCATAATATTTTCAATCTGTTTTATAATCTTTAGATCTTGATTAAAAAAATTTATAAATGGGAAAAAAAGTTATTTACTTTCTTCGTTTACTTCACAGTTTCACTTATTGAATTCAAACTTTATAAACTTTGACTAATATTTTAAGATATATTTTTTCATCATGTTAATATGAAAAGGACTACAATTTATAGTATTTTTCGTATTGTTTTTAACCATTTAAATTTTAAATTATAAATATTAAATTTAGTTACTTCAATTTAACTTTGAAGTTTAGTCAAATTTAACCTTAAAAAGTGAAATAGTGAAAAGTAAAAATAAACAAAAGACGTACTGTATATTCAGCTAAGGACAAGAGCGAAAATTTATGTACTTTGTTTCGACATATTGTTTTTTTGTGGACGAATCTTAAATTGATAATATTCATGAACCTTTTTTATTCACCTAGGTGATTAAAAGGGAAAACTCCTAAATTTAAATTTAAAAATCACCAAAATTCCAACCAAAAAAAAAAGAACAATCTTTAACCTTTAGCTAAGCATTGCACTAATAACAATTTTCTACAAATATATAAATATTTATTTTAAAAAACGATTTATTCATAACATATTATGTTTGTTTCGATACTCACTTAAATTCTTTTCTTAAAAATGTTATTGGGGAGAATATATAATATATTACATAATATGAAAGATTAATTTCACAAAAGAAGTTTAACTTATTATGATAAAATATTACTCCTCCCGTCCCATTAATTGATTTTGTGAGGTAATGTACACATATTAAGAGAAACATTCAAAAACAAAATTTAAACCATATTTTTCACTATCACCCTTTTTAAAATCATAAATATATAGTGTAATTTATCTCTTAGAAAATATAAAATTTCAATAACCGAAAGAGCAAATATGAAAAAAGTTTCATCTTAAACTTTGAACAATTAAACTATTTTGAACATTAAAAAAATCTCAAAAATTCAATTAATTTGGGACGGAGAGAATATTATAGAAAATACCTACCAGATTTTGACACGTCTGTCATTGGACACAAGAAGACAAAAGAAAAAATAGATGCTTATTAAGTTAATTAGTTTCATCTTGTGCTTTGCACCTAAATAGAAAAAAAAAAAACTGATATCGTAATAAATGTTATTAAATGATAATAGTACTACCATTTCTTTAATAAATGCTGTCATAGTTTTTGGCAATTTTTTTGTGTGTGATATAATGATCTTATCGTCAAATATTTATTTTATTATTCCAATTAATGCTTTTTACTGTCATTTCCCTAAAAAGAAAAAATAAATGAAATTTTGTTGTATCATATTAAGTAATTTAATTCCAAATGAATGTTCACTAATATATATAGGTGTGCTTTCTCTCTTTTCTATTAGATGGACAGTGCGAACGAGATTACTCATAAAATCTCATATTAATAATTAGAAGAAATAACATATAAAGGGATATATTCTATTTAATATTATAATTTTTTTGAAAAGAATTGTGTAAGTTTCATTCAATATAAATTCAAATAAATAGTATTTGAGCCAATAATATGGCGAGACGCATATGAAATAATGGTGGTGATTGATCTGATTTACTATTTTTAAAGGCAGAGTTAAATGGATGTTCATGAATTCGAACGAACTGATTATTTGTATTATAAAAATATGCTTTACGATATATATATTTTTTAAATCCCAAACTCTTAATCTTGACTCCACCATTACTTACTATTTGTCATAGTGAACCTTTTCTTGTTCCAATTTATTATTTTTATGTGAAAAACTTCACACAATTTATCTTTAGATAATATCATAAGGTCACCTTATTAAGGTGATGGATTACGTAGAGCTTAGTTTGAAGATAGATTAATTATGTAAATTTAGTTCGGAAATTTTTTTTTGAAGGTGTGAATAAAATCTTATAATGATGGCTAAAAAATAACAACGAAAAAAATTAAATAAGATATATCGGATTATACTATAAGAACTACATAAGATATATCGAAATATACTTTTATAGTGTGAATTGAATCTGACTCTTTAGTAGCTTCTTCTAGCCGTGAAAGAAAAGGAAAAAAAAGAGAAGGAATTTCATATATAAAAAGAATTGTATTTCCCTTGAAAAGGTGAATAAGGAACGGGATTTCATAGTCGATTCACTTTTTAGATTTTCGAATAAAATAATATAACTCGACTCAAAAGCAGACAACAACACATCATATTAAGAAATTATTCTTTTCAAGCAAAGTGGCCAAATTTGATATATAACAAATTAATTTGATTAGGATATCATTTTCCCACAAAAATGGAAAATTAGGGAAAAGAAAATATAATATGAGAAAATATAATTAGGGAAAACAAATCGCTTTTGGTTTCCTTGCCTTTTATGAGAAAATATAATATAATTTGATGTTTCCCTCTACCAAATTTTAATCACTCTATAGTCTATTCTGAAGAGATCCTCTATTGATAAGGAAAACATATTACTCCATCTGTCTCATATTAATTAAATTTATGAGATAATACACACATATTAAGAAAAACATTCAAAGACAAGTTTTACACTATACTTTTCACTATTGCCCTTAGTAAAATTATAAATATATTGTGTAATTTATTTCCTAGAAATGTAAAAGCTCAATAAATAAAAGAGCAAATATGGAAAAAAAATTTAAGTATTCATCTTGAACTTTGAAAAATTCAACTATTTTGTACCTTGAAAAAAGCCTAAAAAATTCAATTAATTTGAGACAAAAGGAGTAACATTTAATAAGTAAATGACCAATATTAATGAAATCTCCCACTTTAATCGTAAAAATTTTCACATGAACTAGCACATGTAAATAGTCACATCATGAAATAATAGTTTTTTTTCTATAATTTCAATTTCACATAAAAAATCTTAAATAAAATTTTTAATATAATATATATAAATATATTCTTTAATTTAATGTTAACTGATATTTAATTTATGTCCTTTAACCTTTAACGTATACAAAATAAATATTAAATTATCATATAATTAACTAGTAAACTCGCACGATCTACATGATAAAATATATAAATTATATGCGTTCTATATGACAAATCGCGTCCAATATTTTTTTCCTTTCATATTTCAACGAAAGATAATATCTTATTTTAGTTGCTGATTGGACATTACAGTAACTGGGATACAGAGAGGCATCTCTTGTCTTCTTGTGTGTGTTTGTTCCTACGAACCAGTAAAATTCAAAGTTTTGGATAGGATCATCTGTTTCACTTTGGACTTCTTATTGTCACCTTTTTCTGTCCATAAATTTAAGAAAAAATAACACAAAATCGACCTAATTTAAAATTATTTACTTATAATAAATTAAATCTAAATTATTTATTTTTAATAAATTCATTATTTAAACTATTTATCTTTCTATCTATTTATTTCTTTTTATTTTGTGTGTTGACGTCAGCATAAATACAATAAACATACTTTGATGGTATATATATATATTATAGCGGTATCATATAGAAGGAACTCAATATTTTGTGATACTCTGATGGTATATTGATACTCAATTGGTATATATAATTTTTTTAAGAAACAAACAAAATAATTATTAAACTCTAAATTAGTAGAAAATATATTCATTATATACTCTGTAAGTATATTTCTACCATATCGGTATTAAAAAGGATTGAACTTAATTATTTGTGATACTCTGTTGGTATATTTATACCTTATTGGTATATCATATAAGTAGTGCTGACATCAGGAGTACGAAATGTAAAAGGGTACATGAATATAAATAATTTGTTTTAAAGGGGTATAAATTTAATTTTCCCTAAATTTAAAAGCAAAAACACAATTTTAAATTTATAAATTTTATATTATAAAATTTTTAATATAAATATCAAATCAAAATTATAATTACTTAATTTAATTGAATACGTAACGACTAATTAAAGTGATATGTACTCATTGTACCAAAAAAGAAAAAAGTATTGGGAAAACTTTTCCACTGTGATTTAAACAAGAGCTAGAAAAAGGAAGAGATAATTTTATTATAATATTATACTAGGAAATTAAAGCACCGTCAAAAATTCAAATTTATAAAAGAAAAAAAAAAGACCTTATTCTATCACTATCCCATCTACACTTGAATAATTTTTCTAGCCATTCCCGCGTTCTTTACCTTTAGAATCTATTATATTATCTTTATATTAAATTCTTACCTACATTTATTATTATGATAATGAAAATACTCTCCATCCTATTTTATAAAATATTTGATTGAAGAAAAATTTGTAAATAAAATTTCTTCATACATATATATGATAGGTGATATATATTCTTATGATATTGTGTTATTTTTAATTTAATATTTGATGTTTGATATTTAATTTGGGGATTAATAAATTTAAATTTATACCTCATGGAACCGAATCAATAAATGGATGAGTGTTTTTTGTTTTACTTTTTTCATTAACAAGGGGCAAATTCGAAATTTATGATTCATTTCAATATAATTTTGGATAGTTAAAAGTTGAAGAAAAGCTATTTTTGAAATTATAAATTAATTTATTAAGATAAAAGTTACTTTCATCGTCGCATTTTATATGACATCTTGGACTTGACACGCTATTTAAAAAAAATTAAATTTGTGGCTTAAAATAATTCATAGATATTTATGTGATTAAAATTCATTTCATTAATTGTAAAAGAAGAATTTTGAAGTTAAATTGTTTTCAATTAAAGTGACATTATTTTTATGATGAATCAAAAGAGAAAGGACGCCAGATAAAATGAAACATATCAATACTTATTCATTTGAGACAGATTAAAAATCATATAAACTACTCCGAGTGATGTACTCATTCATTCATTTTATGTAGTTAAAATTAAATTACCTTATTTATAAAATGAACTAAAAAAAATATGTCATATAAATTATGATTCTAAAATTAGAGCGATAAAGGTTGAAGAGAGAAAAAAAAATCAAAAGTAGACTTTTTCTCCAAATGACGGAAATACCCTTATATGAGCTCCTTAATATAAAGCATGAATCATGCAAGGAAGGGTAAACTTGTCTTATGGCTCAATGCGTGTTGAAAAAAGTGGTATCGTATAGAAAAAAATATATATGTATTTCATAGATAATTAATTAAATTTAATGGAGAAGAAAAGTGACCACGAAATAGAAACCGAGTGATCATAAAGATACTGCATCATATATTATTTTTTAGAAATAAAAAAAGAGAAATGAGGAATATTTTGAAGTCTGAATAAGTTATATTAATAATTATCCAATCTATATTGATTTAATTAATTCAAAAGTTAGATGTATTTGTAGTCAAAATTAATTCGTAAAAATATTTTTAACAAATATTTATATAAAGGTATATAAGGAAATATATTAAGCATGTAAAATTATATAAAAAAATATTACTCATGTAAAAAAACTATAAAAATATGCAAAAATAATAACATATTTAGTAAAATAATTTCACAAGTATAGTCTACATAAAGTAGAGTGTATGCAAATTTTATCACTATCTCATATAAATAAAAGGACTATTTTATAAAGGAGTGAAAAAATGAGCTATAATTAATTGTTTGGCTCATTTTGATAATGAAATGGTACAAATTACTTTTCCATTGAGTTAGTCTTTCATTTTTGCTTTTTAGCAATCAAACTTATGCCGGAAGACACAAGTTTTTTTAAGGGTAAGCATCGTGCGACATATAACTTGTAAGATATTATAATGTGAAAATATAGTTTTATGAATTACAAAAATATTAGTATTTCTTATGATAGGCAAAAATTAACAACGAGGACAAAATAAAAATAAAAATGCAAATGACCTTATTCTGATTCATTCTATTTTAATTCAAATAACTTTTATTTAATTCATAAATTATAAATTTATTTTAATCTGTCTAAATTCAATCAAATTCCTCCTTTTTAACACCCTTAATTAAAGAAAAAAATTGGTTTGAATATTGAAGGAGAAGGTTATTGACTTTGCTTCTAAAGCATATTTTTAAAAGAAGATTGCAATAATAAGATACAATAATTTTGTTTATTCTTGTTTCCTATTGACTAAACAATCCCTTGATTAGCGCAAAGTCCACAATCTTATTTTTCCGCAAAATACTTTTAAAATCCTCAATGGAATTTCACCTTCTCCTATTGATTTTGACTAATTGCTAGCAACATTTAATTAGTATAATAATATTATTTAATATCATAACACGACAAAACATTGACTCATATCAATGAGCTATGTATAACCTCATTAGGTGTTGATCCATGCAAATAGTTTAAAACTATAGTCTATGGATTAAAAAATAAATCAGTTAAATGAAGAAAAAATCAGTGGTCCATATGCTACAATTTAGTGATCAAAGATAGTGTTTCTCCGAAATGAAGCCCTATCCAGCATAAATTTAAATATAGTTGGGCTTCAATATGAATATCAGATACTGAGTGAAAAATAAAATAAAAAAGTTGAAATATATAATTATAATGTACTAAGTGTAATTTTGTAACAATCATCTTAAGAAGTTCCGCATCGACAAAACATATGTGAGATGTTGGGTAATAAGTAAACATGTCTTACCTATTAGTGACGCGTTTTAAAGTCGTGAGAGCCTAGGCCCAAAACAGAAAATATCACTAGCAGGTTTGAGTCGTTATAGATGGTATCAGAACCAATCTTGTGTCAGTTTTGACGACATGGGTCAGAGTTACTCCCGCATCAGCATTGTTAATGTTGGTCAAAGTTAAAACTTCAAGCTACAATATGCGAGTTATAATTCAACTTATATTGTTTTTGAGTTGAAACGATACTTCCACCGTCTAATTTTAGTTGGCATGTTATGCTTTTAGAAAGCTAATTTGATTAATTTTTAATGTTAAGTTATATTAAATTAATTTGATATTTTAAAATAATTAAAATATTCAAAAAACTATAAGAGAAGTATTATTTATTGTAATTTTTTCATATCAATATGATAAAAAAAATATACAAAAATTAATCAAAATCTACCTAATTCAATTCTAAAAATGAAAATTATGACCACTAATTATCCCTAATAATTATATTAGTTTGAATTAGGCGTTCATTACCCCTAATAATTATGTGAACAATCCTCTACTTTTTATATATAGCAGTTGAGCATTGAAACTTTACCTACATTTTAACATAATTATTCTTTTTGCTTTTTAATAATGAAAAAAAAAGAATTAATACATGATTATTTGGGTTACTTGGGTCCCATAAACTAATTATCAATGTGAATGTGGACGTTAATATTTTTCTTTTTCAAAAAAGTAAAATAGACATAATTGACAGATAACTACATAAATTCTTGAAATTAGAAATAATATTTTATAATGTAAAAATGTTTATGGTATTTTAACATGGATACTTTTTCAAGAGGCTTATAAATTTTTCTTTGCAAAAAAAAAAGAGTCTGACGTAATCAAAACAATAATAACATACCCAGTATTATCCCACACGTGGGGTCTGGGGAGGGTAGATCGTACGCAGACTTTACCGCTACCTCGTAGAAGTAGAGAGACTATTTCCTAAAACCCTCAGCACAAAACCCAGCAGCAGAAAGACTAGATATGAGAGAGGAACAGATGCGACGAACCATAC
>JAOTQR010000097.1:22540670-22558482 GCA_025774065.1 Solanum ossicruentum | reverse complement strand
TTATTATCTGCATTTTGTACTTATGTATATTCGAGGGTACGACGGGGCCCTGTCCCGTCTTATGATTCAGTCTGTTTTAATAGAGGTCTGTGGATACATATGGGTATAGAGTATGGCCTGTGATATGACGATATATGTATGATACTTCTGTTGGGCGGTTTTACCGCAGTGGTGACCTTGTCGGCCCACATTTCTATATTTGCTATGTACTGAGATTCTGTTTGCAGGTGCAGTTAGTCAGTAAAACAGAGGAAACTCTGCCGAAATTTTGGTAGATTCCTTGGTTGTAATAGTTAGTCTTTTGGGTTAGCGTTTGTCGGGGTGCCTAATCGGCATTAGTCATGGCCCCCGGATCGGGTCGTGACAACAAGAGTCGCCAGTATTATGCTGAAACGACCATCCTGCACTAGCAACGCAGTTTTAGGGTGATAATCCTCACCCAACACAGTGCTCAATACTCCTTCCAAGACTAAATCATGCTCATAGAAATCAACTCAACTCATCTCTCCGACTCATCTCAAACAAGTCAACTCAGTTCTTAGTAGCTCAACTTAATCACGCAACAACTCAATAACTCGGGACCGTCGTCTATGCAATGCAACTCAAGACTCTACTCCACATTATGCAAGACTATCATGAATTACGGTCAAATGACATCATATTAGCATATGCTCAACATATACGACATAATGAATACTCATTACATGCACACATAGAGTATTAAAACATACATGAAGCAAGAAAATCTACTTCTCGGGATCATATTACTTAGTTTGATAGATTGAGTTCACAATTTCAATTAATCAATAAGCAAGGAAAAATGCTAAGTTTAGGCTTTATGCATCAATCATGTGAAATACTTTTATAATTCCAGGTAACAATGGTGCAACTCATAACAACAACAACAACAACATACCCAGTTTTATCCCACAAGTGGGGTCTGGGGAGGGTAGATTGTACGCAGACCTTACCGCTACCTCATGGAAGTAGAGAGGCTGTTTCCTAAAACCCTCAACTCATAATTTAACTTAAATAATTTCAAGAAACTCATTCATGTACAAGAATTTCAAGATTTACGAATCATAAATTTTAAAGAATGCAATTAATACTCAAAAATCTCGACTTAAGTTAAAGAAGGAACATGTGGATTAACAAGTCCAAAACTTTAGATAACCTTACATACCTGGTATGGAATTTGACAATCAAATCCTCAAGAATTAGCCTCAATCTTTTGAACCCTAACTCTTTCTCCTCTTCTTTGCTCAAGATTTCTACTCAGTTTTAGAGTAAAGGACTTTAAAATAGGTTTTGAAACCCTTTTTAGGACAAAAATAACTTATGTAGGTCGTGGATTAAGTCTAAAAGGGGTTGGAAAAAGTTTAGAATACCCCTCAAAATATTTGAAAATTTTGAACTTCGGTGGAACAAGTCAGGTGAGCAGGTCCGCGATGCAGTGTATTTTTGGAAATTCAACCCCTGTCGAAAAACTGTAAAAAATTAAAAGTGTGGGTTCGTGATCAGGGAGCGTCGTGGCCTTATCACGCACCTTCACTATCTCGGTCTTCGAATCAAAAAATAATTTTTGATCAGATTGTTCTAAAATCAGGTTGAGACCACTCAACCACCCTATTTTTCATGCTGATCGCAAATTCGCTCTTAGATTTTCCATCCAACATTAGGAAGTTGCATTATGCGCACAGTTCCATTCTAGGGGCATTTTGATAAGTTCACTGCACGTCACATTATCTTCCCCTTGGGATCATTCGTCCTCGAATGATGTGTGGTGATGGACATCAAGGCACGAATAACAATTGAAAGCTCCTCTCAAGACTCACTCAATCAATCAAACTCTCGACTCCTCATCGATCTTAACAGTCACTATTCAGACTCCGGAATATACATCTCAAGAACTTAACTACTCAAATACTCCAACTCATGAGTGAATATCGACTCAAGAGTAGAAAACTCATCTCGTTATAGGGCATCATCACCTGAAGCTCATAACTTTCACGAAGGCCTAAGTTTTACCTCATACTCTTACCACAATTAAGCTTAACTCCAAGTCACCTTGTGCTACCTTGTAAGTTAGTCACAATCCTACAATCTATCCCATAAGGTTCTAATACTATACCTTAGACATCCTCACTGGTAGGCACGAAGGGGACATTGTAACTTGAGCAATTCGAATAATTCGAACACCTAATCAATCAATTTTTCGGACTTAAGAAGGAGGTCATCAACTCTAATCGAGAACGGGACCATCATGATATGCAAGATTCTAAGGACACTCTCAAGCTTAGCACCTCATCTCAATTGTGCCCCTTTTATACGACACTCTACTCCATCAACTTAAGCTCATAGCTCCTACTCAACTCTCTACCTATCCACATCCTCTTATTTCATTCAAGCCTATCTCTGAGCCTCAAGGTGCTATTTCTAAGATGATCATATCCATATAAGGCTAACCCTCAATACTCCTCAACTCTATACTTTTTCAGGGACTTTCCTTAAGAGATGCCTAGTCCTTTTCACTACCCCACATTCTTACTGGAAACCCTCGTCACGAAGTCTTCAATTGTCTATCATCAATACTCACACACTGACAACCACACATCTAATCCTATCACTCTAACCACTTCAACTATGTCTTAGAATCTTCAAGCCTACTTAACATTTCTACCTCCATCATTCAATGCACTCCCACTCAAAGACACACCATCACCCTCTTACCTATCTATTGGATATCATAACGTCTCGTTTATCCCCTCCTTGCTATCTCTATCCCTACATGGCACAAATACCACACTAATGTCACAATAAGGATACATTCACTCCTTTTCATCTACCCTCATCCTCCGTCTACTACTATTTGCATCATTATTCGGACTTGGTGGAAGTGATCATCTCCCCCTTTTATGAAACCCTAACTACTACCTCTCCATGCAAAATAAGCACGAATACCATCAAGAACTCAAGTGCTCAGATACTTAATACTCATTTTCAAGAATAGACTTCGAACTCAATATCTAGAGTTTTAAACCTTATCTCCAACATCATTTTTAGGCACGAATACTGTCAAGGACTTGCATACTTAAGTACGCAGAGGCTAAGAAGGAACATCAACTCGAAGATAGGAGCTCAACTCCATTATCACAATTCAGGAGCACTCATTCTCTCCCATCACCCATAACTCGTCTATCATCAACCATACTTCTATCGAGACTGGAAAACAGATTACTCAAAAGGCTTAGAACGAAGATCATTACCATGATTCAATCAAAAAATCTTATCTGAGGACATTTATATCGAAGTAAAATCTTTCTTGTCTATCAAAACTCTCTCTGAGTTCACAGGCTATATGTAGTGTAAAACTTATGTCACATCTTATTCAGGATAAGACTGGGAACTCTTAGATTCATGGGGTGGAATCAAGAATAATGAATGAATGCATTGCATCTTATTCTCGGAACTCAGTATAAACGAAAATCAATATGATGTGCATCGGATTAGACCATAGGTACGACAGTCATACACCATATCACCTCAATAGAAGGGTAAAGATCGTATGAGATGGAAAGAAGTTGATATCTCATCTTGATCAACCCATCACTATTGAAGACCCAATCTACTCTGGGTTACCACTTCGTCATCTCCCCCTTAGCTCCCAAGGTCTTCTCTCTAAATTTGGGAATCAATTTCCTTTGCTAGACTGTAAGCATGTACATCCACTTGGTCAAGGAGTCACTACCCAAAACAATATCTTAAACACTTCTGTTATGCTATAGCCGCATACATATAACTAGCCACTCAGGCTCTTTTCAATGATATCGCTCTTAGCTCCTTACTGTCTCTATGGAAACCTCTCTATATTTGTTACTCCTATGGCAATACATAACCACTTCCCACAACTCTTACAATCTAACCTCTTATTTTTTTGCTTGCAGACTCCCAACTTCTTTGCCCCCATAAACTCATTTGTATAAGGCTTAGACTATCATGGAAAACTCATCATCATCCATCCATAAGCCCCAATCGACTTTGCTACTTGTGACTGCAAAGATTACCTGCATCTGTCTTCTCTACATCGACAACTCAAATATACTATCTTGATGCCTATAGCAGTCATAACTTAGAGCTTCACACATCTTTACACAATCAAGGATACATATCTCCAACCTCTTTTTATCTATTGAGTTATCCTCGTCTCACTCGTCTTACCTAAAGGGCAGTTGTACCTTGCCTATAACATCACTTCCTCACAAATCAACATCTTCATCTCGAACATACACTATGGCAAGTCTCTTTGAGCAAATCTCCAAGTAAGACTACCACTCTCGCGATGCTATCTCCTCTTTAACACTACTCCTCAAAATTCAAGCTTAGGGTCTAGCACTAACATATGCATCTATCACACACCTCTTTTATGCTAACTTACAACTACTAGGTAAAAATTTAGGGAGAATAAACCTATTCACTCAGTACCACTCACCTATTCAATCATATCTCCTTATCTAACTAAGCTCATAACTCGATGAGTCTTATGAACTCTCACTTAAAAGTCATAAGCCTAATTTGGGTCTATCACATCGAAAACACTCTTTTCCCCTATCCAACATCTACACTCCACCCATACTGCCACTGTGCCAAATTGACCTAAACCTCCTTCTAGGTTGAGCACACTGCAACTCATCCTAACGTTAACTCTTTCTCTCTACCTCATCATGAACATCAAATGTTACTCACTACTCTTTTGTCAAGACTTATGGGAATCACATCATCACTACATTACTTACCTAAAAATATAAATGACCCTAGTTATAAGCCTCAATCAATCACCATTCTCACTATCTGTTCTCCTTCTTTCCCTCATCATCCTTCTAGCTCAGGGATAACTAACTCTACTCATGGTTTACAAGACCTCACATCTCACCCTTAGGTGGTAACATTATACTATTTAGACACATAAGCTCCTCTATCACATGTCACATGGGAAGCAAGTTTTGGAAAAAAAAGGTCTGGGTATATCTAAAGCTAACTCAAATGCACGATTCATGTTAGTAATAGTGTACTCTTTCTAGTCAACCAACTTAGCACCTTAGTCGGCTTCTCTCAAGCCTGGTACAGTCTCTATACCATTTCGATTACTTTATCATAGAGGATCTCATTTGTAAGAGTCTGCACATTACTGTCTCTATCGCCTCATAGATGAATCATCGTTAAAAGGTTTAGAGCGATGCATGACTCATCACAGATTTCTTAGGGAATAACTCTATCGCACGATTCAAACTTTGAAAGAAGGGAGACTTTTCCTAATGTCCTATAGCCTCCTTCTTATAAAGTGTGGTGCACAACACACCCATAACCAAGACTCTACTAGAGATGGCTTCATAGACTCCCTAGGATACTTGAACTCTGTGCTCTGATACCAAGTTTGTCACGCCCCAGGAGGGTATCCTGGACGTAACTAGCACTCAAATACTATTGCTAATCCTCGACCTAACCACTCGGTCTCATCGTCACCTCTTACTCAATAGCAGAATAATACTCACTAGTAACATTAAATAAAAGACAGAATTATTGTAAATAGTTTCTCAAAATAGTTCAAGACTGAATATAAAATACTCAATAAATACTGCATTCTAGGTCCATGAAGTCTCTACTCTAATCATGTAGAAGGTATCATGACAAGAGATGGTTACCCAACTCAATAAATAAAGAACTGAATAAACTAAAAATAGGCTCCTCCGAAGAATAAAAAGGGATTATAATCTCTGGATCTCAGAACTCTGAACCTCAATGGTGCGACTGCTGAAGTCCTCTATCTCTAGTATCTACATCATGAAATGATACAACGCCAAATGACGTTAGTACGTAGAATGTACTTGTATGTAAACGGGCTAAAAGTAAATAGATAAAGCTCAAACCAATCAACAGATTCGACTCAAGACGCAACTCGTTATCTCACAACTCAACTTAAGAAATCATGCAAGTTTTTAAGTTTAAAAATCATTCTTTAGTAAATAGACTCAGTGTTTAAGGCAACTCAGTTCAAAAACCAGGATATGCTCAACTTAAGTGTTGCTTGGAAGTTTCTCTAACCGACATAACTCCCACCACCATGAGTTTTGGTGATGCACAACGAATATGACATCGTTGCATCACTCATCCTTAAATTGCCATGGAAAAGGACGTGTCAACCTCTATCTCTCTCTCGGATCCGAAGGGAACATCCAACTTTTTGGAACAAGAGTTGCCAGTATTATGCTAAAATGACTATCCACTGGCAACGTAGTTTTGGGGTGACTCTCCTCACCCAACGCGGTGCTCAATACTCCTTCCAAGAATAAATTATACTCATAGAAATTAACTCAACTTATCTCTTCAACTCATCTTAGACAAGTCAACTCAGTTCTCAGTAGCTCAACTCAATTACTCAACTACTCTAAGTCAGGACCGTCATCCATGCAATGCAACTCAACACTCCACTCCACATCATGCAAAACTCTCATAAATTATGATCAAGTGACATCATATTAGCATGTTAAACATATACGACATGATAGATACTCATTATATGCACATATAAAGCATTAAAACATACATGAAGCAATAAAACGTACTTCTCGGGATCACATTACTTAGTTTGGCAGATTGGATTCACAAAATTTCAATTAATCAGTGGGCAAGGAAAAATGCTATGTTTAGGGTTCAAGCATCAATCATGTGATATGCTTTTATAATTCGAGGTAACAATGGTGTAACTCATAATTTAACTTAAATAATTTCAAGAAACTCATTCTTGTACAAGAATTTCAAGATTTACGAATTATAAGTTTTAAAGAATGCAATTAATACTCAAAAATCTCAGCTCAAGTTAAAGAAGGGGCATGTGGATGAACAAGTCCAACACTTTATATAGCCTTACATACCTGGTATGGAGTTTGACATTCAATTCCTCAAGAATTATCCTCAAACCTTTGAACCCTAACTCTTTCTCCTCTTTTTCGCTCAAGATTTCTACTTAGTTTTAGCATAAGTGACTTTAAAATAGGTTTTAAACCCCTTTTTAAGCCAAGAATGACTTATATAGGTTGTGGATTAAGTCTTGAAGGGGTGGTGAGAAGTCTAGAATACCCCTCAAAAAATTTAAAATTTTGAATTTTGGTGGAACAAGTCGGGTGAACAAGTTCGCGACGCGGACCTGTCATGCACCTGTGTATTTCAAAAAATTCAACCCCCATCGAAAAATTGAAAAACATTATAGGGTCCGCGACCAGGGCATGTTGCAGACCAATCATGCACCCTCACAGTTTTTGCCTTCGAATCGAAAAATAATTTTTTGATTCGATTGCTCTAAAATATCATCGAGACCACTCTCCCACCCAAATTTTCGTGCTGATCAGAAATCCGGTCTTAGATTTTCCATCTGAGCTTGAGAAATTGCGTTATGTAGACGATTCCATTGTAGAGGCATTTTGGTAATTTCATCGGGCGTTACATTCCTCATCCAACAAACAGATAAATTTGGATCATGCATTATTACAAACAATTGGTATGCATACATAAAAGGGGAAAAGGAAAGAAATTAGAGAAAAAAACCGGGAAAAATTGCATATTTTTCCCATATCCAAGGAACCTAAGAAGCAGACATCCACCACAAATCATGCATTAATTTTTTATACTATTAATAGTTTGTTTGACAATTTTTTAGCTTGTATTTATTGTGTATTCATGTGTGTATTATTAACGTTATAATATTTTCACCATTGTATCTTCCAGGACTTCAAGTGCTGGCTCCGGATGTGTTTTTTCTTGAAAACTTCATGGATCCATTTATAACGAGTCTGCTAAGAGTTCCAATAGGTCAAGTGTGCATTTTAGGGGTTCAGGAACTATTTATGGGTGATGGAACAAGAATTAGATGAATTTTTTAATTTTTCGTGGGTGGTAACCCACATATTTTTTAGTTGCCGAGACTCGGGGGAATTTTTCCAAATATATTTCACAAAATCATTCGTAATAAGTCTGCTAAGAGTCCGAATAGGCCTGACATGCATTTTAGGGCGTTTAGGAGCACTTTATGGGCAATAGAATAGGAATTAGGTGATTTCTCAATTTTTCGTGGGTGTTAGCCCATGGATTTTTCATGTGCTAGGGTTTCGGGAGCATATTTCCCAAAAATATCATGGAAACATCCATAATGAGTTCATTAAGAGTTTTAGTAGGCTTAGTGCACATTTTAGGGCATTTAGGAGCACTTTATGGGTGTCAAAACAGGAATTAAGCGATTTTCTTTGTATTTTTTGTAGGTGTTAGCCCATGAATTTTATTGATGCCAGGGCTTTGGGTGCATTTTTCCTAGAAAACTTTGTGGAATCATCCACTAAGAGTTCCAGTAGGCCCCACATGTATTTTAGGGCATTTAGGAACATATTATGGGCGACAGAACAGAATCAAAGTTTTTCTCAATTTCGTCGTGGGTCTTAGCCCATAGATTTTTCAAGTGCTAAGGATCTAGGTATGTTTTTCTAGTAAATTCTATGGAACTGTCCTTAATGAGTTTGCTAAGAACTTCAGTAGGCCCGACGCACATTTTAGAGCGTTTAAGAGCACTTTATGGGCAACAAAACAATAATTTGGCGATTTTCTCAATTTTTCGTATGTGTTAGCCCACAGTTTTTTCAAGTGTCAGGCTCTTGGAGCATTTTTCTTGAAAAACGTCACGGAATTTTCTTTAACAAATTTGCTAAGAGTTTCAGTAGGCCCAACGTGCATTTTTGGGCGTTTAGGAGTACTTTATGGGTGACGAAACAGGAATTAAGCTATTATCTCAGTTTTTCATGAATGTTAGCCCACAAAATTTTCAAGTCGGGGCTCCGGGTGCATTTTTCTCAAAGAACTTCATGGAATTATTCGTAATGAGTCGACTAAGAGTTTCAGTAGGCTTAACATATATTTTAGGGCATTTATGAGCACTTTATGGGTTATAGAATAAAATTAGGCAATTTTTTCAATTTTTTGTGAGTGTTAGCCCACGGATATTTTAGGTGCCATGGATATTTCAGTCACTCGAGTAATGAGTTGCAACACACGTGCCAATAAATCAGTCAACCGAGTAATGAGTTGCAAAGTATGTGCCAATAAATTAGTCAATCAAGTAAGATGACAAGGATAGATATAACTTATAAGTTAGTGGTTTGAATTCCACTAAAATAAGGATGGAATAATTGGTGGTTTCAGCAGTCACATGATCTTAAATATTTAATTTGAAAAGTTAAAATTAAAGGGATACAAATAAAAATTTATTTTTTCTTTTCTTTGCTGAAATGGATTAAAAAATAAGCAAGACAAATAAATTAAAATGGGGCAATATAAAATAAGAAAATTTATAATAATTCTATTTATTGCTTAAAATAGGGTACGCTAAATTTGTGGGTCTAAGATAGATGCCTTATTTTCTAACCCTAAAGTTGGCCCTCTAAATAGGTTGTGGAGCCGCAAAAGTCCATCTGTATTCTTATTCACAAAAGTTAATCTTAATTTCTTCCTAGAGACCTGACATTTTTCGTGTTATCATGAAGTAAGATCTTTCTTTGTTAGCAAACCTAGATCTAATTTTGCGAATGACTTGTTATTTTAGATGTTTGTTCAAAAAAGACTATTTGAACAACTTTTAATTTTTACTAGTGTACAAGTTTTTGTTGTTCTTGTAGCATTATTTATTTCTTTCTTTAATTGCTTATAATAATTCTATTTACTCCTTATAAATGGGGCATGCTAAATTTGATTGTCTAAGACAAATGCCTTATATTCTAACCCTAGAGTCGGCCTTGTAAATAGGCCGTTGAGGCACAAAATTTCATTTGGGTTTTTACTCACAAAAGTTGAATCATAATTTCTTCATAGATACATGATATTTTTATGTTATCAGAATGTAAAATCACTCTTTGTTAGCAACCTGGATTTAATTTTATGATCATTTGATGTTATTTTTAGATGTTCGCTCAAAAAAGATTATTTGAACAACTTTATTAATTCTTACTAGATGTAAAAGTGTTTGTTATTCCTGTATCACTATTCTTTTTTTTTTAATAGCAATTCTATTTACTGTTTAAAAATAGGCACACTAAATTTGGAAGCCTAAGATAGATGTCTTATTTTCTAACACTAGAGTTGGCACTGTAAGTAAATCATGTAGGCACAAATTAAAGTTTTGCTCTCATTACCAAAAGTTGGATCTCAATTTTCTCATAGAGATCTGACAGGAAGTGAGATCACTCCTTATTCTCAACCTAGATCTAATTTTGTGACTTACTTGATGTTATTTTATATGTTCGTTCAAACAAAGCTATTTGAACAACTCTATCAATTCTTTGTAATTGTACAAGTATTTGTTATTCTTTTATCATTATATTTTTTTTCTTGCACTGTTTCTGCACATAAATAAATGTTATCTTGTTCAATAAATTATTATGCATGCATATAACTGTATGTAATTGTCTTTTGATTGTTGTTCAATGTTAGAGATATAAATATTAATTAATACATCTAATAATTTATGGCACATCCCTAAAAAGGCTTCTTTTTTTCCTTCTTTTTTGAAGTTTTAGATATTTTGTGTCTGAATTTTAAAATGACGTGTTTGTACTAGTTGAAAACATGTTTACCGACAAGAAGTTAGATGATTTCGTGGGTTTCTTAAGCAAAGGATCAGATTGTGGATGCAAAAGAGGTCCTCTTTATTTTTCATTATTAAGTTTAATTTATTTTAATTTTATTGTTATTTCCATCAATCTGATAATCAATATTTTGATAAAATATTTTCTTTCTTCAAAGAATTCAATTCTATATTATCTTATTGTATGAGTTTGTGGTATAATTTTTTGAACATAAGAACATGCTTTGAAATTATAGAATCTAATTAGATGTTTGTATAAAAGAAAATTGTATTTGAAAAACCTTTAGAAGTAGTTTGATGGGAGCAAGTGATTTTGTGATTTTTAATGATGGGATTATAACAAGGAGATAAAATAATGATAGAATTATTTAGTGAATATTATGTTATTGATAATTATTTAAACTTTACACTAGATAAATTGCAATTTAAATATCGATTTTATCTTTATTAAACTACAATTATTAAAGTTTGATATTATTTTTTGAGTTGACAAATAAGCAATTACTTGTTTGACTAAAGATGAATGCAAAGACTTTCATGATGCCATTGCTACGAAAGATTGGAAATGCTCTGATATGCCTCAAAAAGGTACTATTCCTCATTCGTAAATTTTGAATATCAATGTAGTTTAACCTATTGTAACACATACTCATTTTATGAGACGCGAGTTTGTAATCTGTCTGATAAAATATTCAAAATAAAAATTTTGGAAAGTATTTTTTTTGACGTAAGTTTTTCTATAAAGTATTTTTGGTAGTAACAATTTGAAAAACTTATTTGTCAATATAAGTGCGACAATTTGTATTTGGACAAACTTTCAAAGTGTTTTTAAGTTAGAAATGTTTTCTTAGCCGTTGAAAACATACCCACGAATATTTTTCTTTTTATATATATATAGATAGAGAGAGAGCGCGAGCGAGCGAGCACAAATACATCAATTCTGAAAAATAACCACTATTGTTTTCCCATTTGTAGTAGGTTGATAACTAGAGATCGGAACACTATTTCAATGGTTATATAGGTTATAGTAAAAAAAATTAAAAATCAATTCATAAAATAATACATGTATTTTATGATTGAATATCATATATTTTAATAACTAGTTTTGAATACATGCATTGCATGTGTATCCCGTATTAATTAATATAAATTCATTAAAATATATGATAAATGTAATTTCTAGTCGAACAAACTTTTACAATTGATACAAATTTTATTTTGATAAATATGTATGGAAGTATCATTGCAAAGAAAATATTTTTTCTAGCTAAAAGTCTCAGTTAGAGAACTGATCGATTAAAGGCTAAAAGTGACAACAAAATTTAAAATAAAATATGCTAAGAAATCACGTCAGCATTAAGTGAAATACAAGCGTGGAACAAAATAGCACCGGCAAAGGATGTGGTTCAATGGATGGACTGCTCCTTATTTACTCGGGTTTGAGCCTGGGTAAGAAAACATCCTTAGTAGGGAGTGCTTCCCATAATAGAAGCCTTACGCGGCACTACACCAGAATAGTCAAATATGTGTACGTTTGAAGATTGCAAATGTGGGCACCGTAGAATCTTTAAACATACATGATTTAGAAGATCAAGTTCTTCAAACAAGTTATTGCAATAGAACAAGGTTAGTGTTCTAATCTTTTTTATACATTGATATTCATGTCTAGTGATTTACTTGTGATCTTGGATGAATTCTTTAAGTTTTCTAATATATCTTTCATGAACTGTGAGGATTCTTATTGTTAATTTTATTTTACTTGATTCTTGGTTACTGTCCTAAGTTTTTAGGTTTGCATGTTGTCTTTTCTTGGATTCCTATATTGTCATTCATTTTAGGTATTCTTACCTTTAAATTCCATCTTTCTTTGTGTTATTTGTATTTTTGTTGTTATCTTTCTCTTTTAGTCATAATTGCCTTTAGTTATACCAATATTGGTTTATCAGTATACTCATCTTTGGATTCTTGCCAACTTGTGTTGGGAAGCCTATCTTGTTAATTCTGATCCTCAAGATTCTTGCTTGTTCTTTTGTAGTAGTTCTTCTTCTTGCTTGCTTTAGGGTAAAACCTCGCTTAGTTTCTATTTGTTTTAGTGGCTTTGCAGTTTGATGGTTGACTAGGGGCACAACAACATTGGTCAGGGAAGATCAGTGGGCTAAGGGTGCGTCTAGGCTGAGAGTAGGGTCTCGGTATTAGGACTTTGATGGAAAGTACATAGAGCTAGTAAGGATTCTAAAGAAGAGGAGGATTAATATAGCTTGTATCCAAGATATCAAATGGGTAGGATCTAAGGCACAGGATATGGACTGGTATAAGTTTTTGTACTTGAAAGGTGTGAGGAATAGGAATGGAGTAGACATCTTAATAGATAGTGCCCTTAGGGAGCAATAGTTGAGGTTAGGAGGGTGAATGATGGAGCGATGACAATTAAGCTAGTTATGAGAGGGTCCAGTTTGAATATTATTAGTACTTACATTTTGAAAGTTGGCTTGGATGAGAAGGACAAGAAGCATTCTGGAGGACACTATTAGTGCTTAAGTTTTAAGTGTGGGCTCGGGCGAGGTGGACAAGAAGAATTTTTGGGAGGAATTGAATGAGGTGGTGCAAGGTGTTTTGCGCATTGAGAAGCTATTCATACAAGGAGATTTTAATGGTGACAATTGGGTTTACTCTGATAGGGTATAACGATCCACATTTCTCGATCACTTGTGGATCACGAAATGTGGGAGGAGATTTCAGACGTTGCTTTTGTGTGTAAGATTACTTTTTAGTATAAAAAATAGCTAGCAAGGGGATATCTGAGAGTTAAATGCCAATGATCAAAAAAGCTTCTCTTAAGCCACTCAAGTAGGCTCCACGCATGGTGTCTGGATGTTGTCGAATTGTAGCCTCTCTAGCATAAAACAACTGACCTCTAAGATTTTTGGAAGTATGTCATAATCACTGCCAGAAGACTGAACATGATTATGTGAATATGACCCAAACAAAAGGAATGACTTCCCCATCTTGTACATATAGATTATATGGGATCAGGCACACTTATTCTCTTTGGCTCATATATGCCTGTCAAAGTATCCAGATGAAAATTAAAATCAAATTTCATGTTCCTGCTCAACGAATAAAAAAGATAAAAGTAAATTAACAATCCATCTAGTCTAGTATAAAGAAGGATGATATCTTGCAAAAAAAAGGATGATAGTCCCTAAGGAAATCGATTAGTGGTTGAATCATGAGAATAAGGTCAAAATCCCTACTAGAAGTCATAGTGTAAATCCATTTTCTCCAACCTTCATGAGCAGGATTTCATAGGAAGTCTGTTGTTTGTTAGTTGGATAGGCTGATGGGTGAATTAGTTGAGGTGTACGTAAGTTGACCTGGACAACAGATATAGAAAAAAAATAAAGATATAAAAATAAAGATGGATGAAACCTTTCAGAACGTTCATAACTCGATTAAGTAAAGCCAATAGCTCTGTGCTTTTGAAAACTTGAGCAGCATCACCAGCAACAAGTGCAATAAGCACTGGACCCCAAAAACAGTATGGTGAATGTAAAATAAGAAGAACAACCCCTTGTTTCTGGCTATAATGGTTGAGGCAACTGAAGGTATCCAAGTTTTCCCCCAAATAAACATGAGGGAATATCATGGAAACCTTATTCAACAACCTAAATCCTAGCCTATCAATAGCTTCAAGCTTCTTCTCAAGTAACCCTTGTTCAAATCTAATTGATCTTCTTTTTAGTACCACAAGTGGAACCATACAGAGGACCATGTATGCCTGGAAAAGTTGATCTCCAACTACGATCTCAACTACTTCATTTTTGTACTTTATTTTTTGAATTGTCTTTCCATACAATATCGAAATTCCTTTACATAGTGCTTTGATCATACCCCAATTTCCATCTGAAAGAAGATAATGATTATTACCCATTTTGTAAGGATCATCTTGATCTTAATACACAACAGAGAGTTCTGAGAGGCATCCAACATTTGCATATTCCAAATTTGCAAAATGCCAATTCAGAAGCTATTTTTCCTCTTTTAGTTTAGCCACGAAATATAATTGTCTAAGTCTATCCAAAACGAAGTATAATAAAATATTATCAGCCAATTCACTCACTATTTTTCTCAACTGAGTGACTTTGCCTAGTAGCTTATTGAAGATGAGTTCAATTCTAGAATCAAGAACTACATCAACAGCAGCTCCGTCAAGTTTATATAATGGACACTTATCTCAAACTTTATAAAGTGGAATGAAAAGTTGTTTAGCCAAAACCTCCCAAAGAATTTGCATGGATATCTGTTATAACACTGTCACCAAGATCCACATCTGAAAACTGCTCATCCCTTCCATTTTCTGAGTATAAACTCTTCCTCTTGGTTCATACCTTCAAGAATGGTTACCTTGAATCCAAATGACATTAATTGCCTTGTTGTAGCCAAACCAACAAGTCCAGTACCAATAATAACTATAGACCCTTCACTAGGTTCCTCAGGAAAGGTAGATATAAACGAGGATGAATCTCCAAAATTTATGTACCCGTTAGTCTATAGAAACTAATATGTTATGACCACCAAATGCTCATATTCAGCACTTACAGTTTCCCTTATCCTTGCTTTGGACAACAAAATATGCACATTCTCCCTCCATTTTGTAAGAATATGATTTCTCACAAATATGTAATCATTTTGCTCTTTCTTATCCAATTCACTCACAACTTTTGAGAAAGAGCAACATGATTACATAGTTTTGAGAAACCATATTCTTTAAAATGGAGAGAAAATATGCACATTTAGTTGCCCAAAGAAGGATAACGAAAACTGTAAATGTTGATATGAGTATTTGGTGGCCATAATATATGAGTTTCTTTGGACTAACTGGTATATAAATTTTGGAGTTTCACCCTCGTTTGGGTCTAATGTTTCTGAGGAACCCAGTGAAGGGTTCGTAATTATTATTGGTGTTGGACTTGCTGGTTTGGGTGCAACAAGGAAACTGATGTCGTTTGGATTCAAGGTAATTATTCTTGAAGGTAGGAATCAACTGGGAGGGAGAGCTTATACTCAGAAAATGGGAGGGAAGGACAAGTTTGCGGCTGTGGATCTTGGTGATAGTGTTATAATTGGTATCCATGTGAATCCTTTGGGATTTTTGGTTAGATAACTTTTCATTCTGCTTCATAAAGCTAGAGATAAGTGTCCATTATACAAACCTGACGAAATTCCTATTGATAGAGTTCTTGATTGTAAAGTTGAACTCATCTTCAATAAGTTACTAGACAAAGTCCCTGGGATGATAATATCTTGTTAGGCTTCAGTTTGAATATACTTAGAAAATTATATTATGGGGCTAAAACTAAAGAGGAAAAACAACCTCTGAATTGGTAGTTTGCAAATTTGGAATATGGAAATACTAGATGCCTCTGAGAACTCTCTGTTGTCTGTTGGGATCAGGATGATCCTTACAAAATGGGTGGTGGCCATTGTCTTCTGTCTGGTGTAAATTGGGTTATGATCAAAGTACTGTGTAAAAGAGTTCCGATATTGTATGGATATATGGTTCAAACAATAAAATATAAACATGAAGGAGTTGAGGTCATAGCTGGGGACCAACCTTTCTAGGAAGACATAGTCCTCTGTATAGTTTCTCTTATGGTCCTAAAAAGAAGATCAATTAGCTTTGAATCAGAGCTACCTGAGAAGAAGCTTGAAGCTATGATAAACTAAGATTTGGGTTGTCAAATAATGTTGCCATGATATTCCTTTATGTTTTTTTGAGGGAAGAGTCAGATACATTCAGTTGCCTCAACCATTATAGTTAGCAACGAGGGGATATTCTTGTTTTAGAGTTACCATACTATTTCTGGGTCAGTGCTTATTGCACTTGTTGTCAGTGACGCTGCTCAATTTTTCGAAAGCACAGAGACTTCGGCTTTACTTTATAGAGTTATGAACATTCTCAAAGGCACCATCCATCTTTATTTTTTTTCCTATGGGTGTTGTCCTGGTCAACTTGCACGCACCTCAATAATACACCAATCAGCCTATCCAACTAATAAGCAATAGGCTTCCCCGTGAAATCCTGCTCCTGAATGCTGGAGAAATGGATTTACACCATGTCTTCTAATAGAGATTCCAACCTTGTTCCCATGATTCATTCACTAATCCATTTTCTTGGGGACGATCACGAACATTTCCAAGAATGCATCTTGAGTGCTCAAAATTAGTTGGGCCAAAGCTTGCTAAAGGTAAAGTTATGAGAGAGAGACAGAGATCACCTATATATATATATATATATACACACAAAATTAGACACAGATTCACATAATAATTACCCTATATTTTATTTAAAATTTTATTACATACGTATACTATCTTATCTAAGTAACATTTCATTAAATTGAACAAATTGACTACAAACATAACTTTGTCTTCTCTTTTAGCGTTATTTTCTTTTGTCGGGTGCAATTTTCTTTTTATCTTTTTATTAGCTTTTCACGAGCTTTTGAAAGAACGGTGTTTGAGTAGTCAAAATGAGTTGAGCCAAAACTGGCTAAAGGTAATACTTCAAGAGACACAGTCACCTACGCATACCAAATTAAACACAAATTCATGTGATAATTTTCTTTAATATCCTCCCTATATTTTATTCAAATTCTTATTACACCCTTATACTATTCCATTTACACTGGATGGTTGTTATGTATTCTTTCATATTGCATTGCCCTATTTCCAAAGGAAGAAAGCTTTCTTTCGAGGGCCTCTTTTGTTGGGCTCGGCAGCCCTAATTGCAAGGTTAGATCTAGATCCCCCCATAGCATGTTCAGCCTTGTAATGTAATGTATTGTACTATATTGTTTCAATAAATATAATATTTGTATAGATTGTATAATTTTTTATTGTTAAACAATGTCATATATCTATAATTTGAATGATAAACCTACAAGAAATTGTAGGGTATGTGGAAGATACCATGAAAAGATGGGTAAATAGTGAAATAGAATTATTAAACAATAAATCATATCATATAATCATCATATTATACTAAAAGTGAGAAGCTTTAAAGTATAAAGTTTGATTACTATATTAAAGTGTGTGTGTGTATATATATATATATATATATATATATATATA
>JAOTQR010000097.1:22519695-22540570 GCA_025774065.1 Solanum ossicruentum | reverse complement strand
CTCCTCTCAGAACTTCTCTTGATTGCATCTTCTTCTTCATCAAGTTATCTTCCATGAACAGCGCTTGATTCCCATCAGTTGTTATTCTTATAAAATTTACTAAATCACTTTTATAATAAAAGTATAACCAACTTTAAATAATAATAGGCAGACTAATATTTCCCTTTTTCGTTGTTTTATACACCTCTAAAAGTGTCACCAAAATCTCTATTCATTGTCTCAGTGTGGTAGTTAGGGGGCTATTTTGTAATTTGAATAACATAAAAAAAAAGGTTTTGTGATCCACTTTTAGGAAAATACTAATGGAGAAATTCAAAATGCAGTCATAACTTTTTAAATTTGTCATTAAATTTTATTAAATATTTAAAATTCTACAATTTATTGAATCGATCACCTAAAATATATGATAATATCATCATATTTTAAAAAACTTTTATACACATTTTCAAATGTCTATTATTATATAAACCAGATGAGTGGTGTCTGTGCTACACATGAGCCACTCGTGATAACAATACGATAGAATGAATTTAAACCGGAAAAACTATCGGTGACATTAAGCTAAAGCAATATGTGCATGATAATATAAACATAAATGTAAATTGCAAATTAATGATGACTTAGAAGGTTCAACTAGCATTAGACAACTGGATGCAGAGAAATATACACAAAGATCGTAATGACGTCAACACAGACACATCTCATCAACTCATCTTAACTATTAACTATTAGAAATGGAACAAAAATATCCTTAGTTTTCTACTAAAAAATATTCCTCCGGTAAAGACATAAATGACCAGCAAGATTGACAGATTTTGAGTTAACCCTGTTCTTGGATGAGTTCAACAGAAGCAAGAAATCTCTTCTTGAATCAATATATAAAACTATGTCACACCTATTTTATTTGCACAAATTTCTCAGGATTTGAATCAATATATATACTACTATTTAGTTCATGAATATCTTTTGTGCATATTTCTGAAAAGGTAACTATTCTTTTGTTTATTCTTGGTCACACAATTCAAACTTTTCAAGACATGTAAAAGCAATAATCAAAAGATAATCATTCATACTTCTCTTACAGCCTCCCAGTTGCATCAGTTTCAATAATATGTGAGTACATAATGGCTTCCATACATGTTCCTCCCCAGCTCACCTTCATCAATCTCCTTCTGTTCCCAGTGAAAGAGAACATACAGTAGGAAATGAAGGTGTTCGAGGAATTTAGCTTCGGATCAAAAAGTACTTGAGACGCCATGCCCACTCAAGCAGACCCCATTCAAGAAAGCCTGTTAAATTTCACACAACCAACAATTCCGATACAATCCCTCCTCCAAAATCTTTCAATGAGTCTCAAAATATTGGATATTGACATATTGAAGTCTCAATGGCTTAACCATGTTCTTGGATGAGTTCAGTAACACGAAAAGATCAAAGAAATATTATTTTTCGAGAACGTCTCTTATTTGTAATATACCAACTAATCCCCACCAAAAAAGGTTAAGAGACTTATTATAACTATTACGGAAGATTGATTTATACAATATTTGAATCAAATTAGAAGGGTATGTAGTTTGGGGTGCCAATAATAGCATAGTTGCTTAGTCATCCTTCCTCTTAGACTTTTATGCATTACAATATAGGTGCTATTCATGGTGCCTATGGTGAAAAGGGGATCTTATGAACTCTCAATATCCCAATTGTACTGTGATTTTATTGCTATAGTGTCCTATAAAGAGATTTTTCGCTTAAAAGTTTTAAGACAGAGAGATTGATTGTGCTCTATCTAGAATCAACAAATACAAGCTAAGGGCCAATTACAACTTAATCATCATTCTAAGCCAAAAGCGTATCTCGACTAAGCAAAACTCATTACTTATTGTACTCAATCACTGGTGATTATTCCTTCTTTCTTTGGAACAAATTGTCGAACCCATAGTGAGCAAGGCAAATATTGGCAGATCAAATGCTTGTAGATTATTTTATTTTATATGAAAAACATTTATATATACACAATTTAGAAAATATCAATTATCAATCACATGGAGGCCATCAACTCCATCATTTAGCTTGCATTATCTATGCCTAGAGGTAAAAATGAGAAATAGGAGGCATAGGGGAAAGCAAATACATACCTTTCCAAAGTTCTATCGAAATTGATAACACTGTAGAACCATGAAGCAATTAGCAATTATATTATATCTACTCAAGTTAGAGCCTCAGTAGTGCTAAAGTTGTGAAAGAAAAAATCAATAGTATATGAGCATCAATCAGGCAAACAATATACTCATCAATGAGAGTCCAAAGATGAATTCATCTGTTAATTCTAAAATAATAAATTTGGATCAGGTATTATCATTAACAGTTGGTATGCATACATAAGAGAGGAAAGGGAAGAAATTAGAGACAAACCCAGGCAAAATTGCATATTTTTCCCTCATCCAACGAACAGATTAATTTGGATCATGCATTATTAATAACAGTTGGTATGCATATATAAGAGAGGAAAAGGAAAGAAATTAGAGAACAAAATCGGGGAGAATTGCATATTTTTCCCACATCCGACGAACCTAAGAAGCAGACATCCACCCCAAGTCATGCATTAATTTTGTGTATTATTAATAATTTATTTGACAATTTTTGTTTAATTTGTATACAATATACTTTCTTACGTATTCATATGTGTATTATTAACGTCACAATATTTTCTCCATTCTATCTTCCAGGACTTCAGGTGCCGGCTCCAGATGTGCTTTTCTAGAAAACTTCATGGAATCATCCGTGACGAGTCTGCTAAAAGTCCCAATAGGTCCAGCGCACGTTTTAGGGGTTTAGCAGTACTTTATGGGTGATGGAACAAGAATTAGACGAATTTTTAATTTTTCGTGGGTGGTAGCCCACAATTTTTCAGTTGTCAGGGCTTGGGGATGTTTTTTCCGAAATATTTCACAAAATCATCCATAATAAGTATGCTAAGAGTTCCAATTGGCCCGAAAAGCATTTTAGGGCATTTAGGAGAAATTTATGGGCGATAGAATAGGAATTAAGCAATTTCTCAATTTTTTGTGGGAGTTAGCCCATGGACCTTTCATGTGCAGGGGTTTCAGGCACATTTTTCTCAAAAAACATCATGAAAACGTCCATAACGAGTTCGCTGAGAGTTCCAGTAGGCCCGACGCACATTTTAGGGCATTTAGGAGCATTTTATGGTAGACATTACGAGAATTAAGCGATTTTCTTATTTTTCGTAGATGTTAGTCCACGAAAGTTATTGGTGTCAGGGCTTCGGACGCATATTTCCTAGAAAACTTACGAAATCGTCTGCTAAGAGTTCCAGTAGGCCCAGCATGCATTTTAAGGCATTTAGGAGCACTTTATGGGCGACAGAACAGGAATCAAGGGTTTTCACAATTTTTAGTGGGTCCTAGCCCACAGATTTTTCAGGTGCCGAGGCTCTAGGCGTGTTTTTCTCGAAAACTTTTATGGAACCATCCGTAATGAGTTTGCTAAGAATTTCAGTGGGCCCGACACGCATGTTTAAGCATTTAGGAGCACTTTATGGGCAACAGAATAATAATTAGGTGATTTTCTCAATTTTTCGTAGGTGTTAGCCCACAGATTTTTCAAGTGACGAGGTTATTGGAGCATTTTTCTTGAAAAACTTCATGGAATTGTCGGTAATGAGTCCGCTAAAAGTTTCAGGAGGGCCAACGTGCATTTTTTGGCATTTAGGAGTACTTTATGGACGACAAAATAGTAATTAGGCGATTATCTCTGTCTTTCGTGAGTGTTGGCTCACAAATTTTTCAAGTGTCAGAGGCTCCAGGCGTGTTTTTCTCAAAGAAATTCATGGAATTATCCGTAGTGAGTCCACTAAGAGTTCTAGTTGGCTTAATACATATTTTAGGGCATTTAGGAGTACTTTATGGGTTATAGAACAGGAGTTAGGCGATTTTTTCAATTTTTATAGGTGTTAGCCCATGGATATATCAGGTTCCACGGATATTTCCGTCACTCGAGTAATGAGTTGCAACACACGTGCCAATAAATTAGTCAATCGAGTAATGAGTTGTAAAGTACGTACCAATAAATTAGTCAATCAAGTAAGATGACAAGGATAGATAGAACTTACAAATTAGTGGTTTGAGTTCCACTAAAATAAGGAGGGACTAAATTGGTGGTTTCAGTAGTCACATGATTTTAAATATTTAATTTAAAAAGTTAAAATTAAAGAGGTATAAATAAGAATTTATTTTTTCTTTTCTTTGCTGAAATGGATTAAAAATAAGCAAGACCAATAAATTAAAATGAGGCAATATAAAATAAGAACATTTTTAATAATTCTAGTTATTGCTTAAAATAGGGCACACTAAATTTGGGGGTCTAAGATAAATGTCTTATTTTCTAATCCCTATAAATAGGTTATGGAGTCGCAAAAGTCCATTTGTATTCTTGTTCACAAAAGTTGAATTTTAATTTTTTCAAAGTGACCTGACATTTTTTTTATTATCAGGAAGTAAGATCTCTCTTGTGAATGACTTGTTATTTTAGATATTGGTTCAAAAAAGGCTATTTGAACAACGATTAATTCTTACTAGTGTACAAGTTTTTGTTGTTCTAGTAGCATTAATTTTTTCTTTAATTGCTTATAATAATTCTATTTACTGCTTCTAAGTGGGGCACGATAATGATGGTCTAAGATAAATACCTTATTTTTTAACCCTAGAGTCGGCTCTATAAATAGGTCGTGGAGGCGCAAAATTTCATTTGAGTTCTTACTCACAAAAGTTGAATCTCAATTTCTTCATAGAGACCTGATATTTTCGTGTTATCAGAATGTAAAATCACTCTTTGTTAGCAATCTAGATTTAATTTTGTGACCGACTTGATATTATTTTATATGTTCGTTCAAAAAAGGCTATTTGAACAACTCTATTAATTCTTACTAGATGTACAAGTGTTTGTTATTCTTGTATCATTATTGTTTTTTCTTTTATTGTTTATAGCAATTCTATTTTTTATTGTTTAAAAATAGGCACACTGAATTTGAGAGCCTAAGATAGATGTCTTATTTTCTAACACTAGAGTTGACACTTTAAGTTAATCATGGAGGAGCAAATTAAAAGTTTTGCTCTCGTTAGCAAAAGTTGGATCTCAATTTTCTCATAGATATCTGATATTTTCATGTTAACAGGATCACTCCTTATTCTCAATCTAGATCTAATTTTATGACTTACTTGACGTTATTTTGTATGTTCATTCAACTAGGGCTATTTGAACAACTCTATTAATTCTTTCTAGGTGTACAAGTAGTTGTTATTCTTTTATCATTATATTTTTTTTCTTGCACTATTTCTGCACATAAATAAATTTATCTTGTTCAATAAATTATTATGCATACATATAACTGTATGAAATTGTTTTTGATTGCTGTTCAATGTTAGAGATACAGATATTAATTAATACATCTAATAAGTTATGTCACATCCCTAAAAAGGCTTCTCTTTTTCCTTCTTTTTTGAATTTTTAGACATTTTGTGTCTAAATTTTAGAATGACATGTTTGTACTATTTTTTTCTTATTTATATTGTTGCAAACATGTTTACCAACAAGGAGTTAGATGATTTCATTGGTGTCTTAAGCAAAGGATCAGACTGTGGATGCAAGAGAGGTCCTCTTTATTTTTCATTATTAAGTTTAATTTATTCTAATTTTATTTTTTTCCATCGATCTAATAATCTGATAGTCAATATTTTGATAAAGTAATTTTTTTTTCAAAGAATTCAATTGTATATTATTTTATTGTATGAGTTTGTGGTATAATTTTTCGAATAAAAGAACATGCTTTGAAATATGAAAAGAGAAGAAAAAAAAATCATTTATTGTAGAATCTAACTAGATGTTTGTATAAAAGAAAATTGTATTTGAAAAACCTTTAGAAGTAGTTTGATTGGGAGAAAATGATTTTGTGATTTTTAATCATAGGATTATAACAAGAAGTTAAAATAATGATAGAATTATTTAGTGAACATTCTGTTATTAATAGTTATTTGAACATTACATTAGATAAATTGTAATTTAAATATTAAATTTATCTTTATTAAACTATCAGTTATTAAAGTTATAATACTATTTTTTTGGGTTGACAAATAAACAGTTATTTATTTGGCTAAAGATAAATTGCAATTTAAATATCAAATTTATCTTTATTAAACTATCGGTTATTAAAGTTTGATACTATTTTTTTGGATTGACAAATAAGCAGTTATTTATTTGGCTAAAGATGAATGCAAAGACTTTCATGATGCTATTGCTACGAAAGATTGGAAATACTTTGATATGCCTCAAAAAAGGTACTATTCCTCATTCATAAGTTTTGAATATCAATGTAGTTTAACCTATTGTAACACGTACTCATTTTATGAGAAACAAGTTTATAATCTATCTAATCAAATATTCAAAATTGTAAAAGTTTTGAAAAGTATTTTTTTTTCGGAAGTATTTTCGAAAAATATTTTTGAGAGTAACAATTTGAAAAATATATTTGTCAATATAAGAGCGACAATTTGTATTTGGACAAACTTTCAAAATATTTTTAAATTAGAAATGTTTTTCTAGCCGTTGAAAACATACCCAAGAATATATACATATAAAGAGTGACCAAACACATTAATTCCGAAAAATAATCACTATTGGCTCCCATTTGTACTAGGTTGATAACTAGAGATCGGAATACTATTTCAAAGGTCATATATGCTATAGTAAAAAAATAACAATCAATTAATAAATTAATACATGTATTTTATGATCGAGTATCATGTATTTTGATAATTAGTTTTGAACACGTGTGTTGCACGTGTGTCCCATGTTAATTTATATAAATTCGTTAAAATATATGATAAATGCAATTTCTAGTCAAACAAACTTTTACAAATGATATGAATTTTATTTTGATAAATATGTATGGAAGTATCATTACAAAGAAAATTTTTTCTAGCTAAAAGTCTCAGTTAGAGAACTAATCAATTAAAGGCTAAAAGCGACAACAAAATTTAAAATAAAATATGCTAAGAAATCACGTCAACATTTATAAGTGAAATACAAGCGAGGAACAAAATAGCACCGCCAAAGGATGTGGTTCAATGGATGGGATGCTCCTTATTTAACTAGAGGTCTCGAGTTCGACTCTAGGTTTGAAAATATCCTTAGTAGGGAGTGCTTCCCACAATAGGAGACTTACGTAGCACTACGCCATAATAGTCAAATATGTGTAAGTTTGAAGATTGTGAGCACCGCAGAATCTTTAAATATACATGATTTAAAAGATCCAGTTTTTCAAACAAGTTATTGCAATAGAACAAGGTTAGCGTTTTAATCTTTCTTATATATTGATGTTCATGTCTAGTGATTTACTTGTGATCTTGGATGGATTCTTTAAGTTTTCCGACATATCTTTCATGAACCGTGAGGGTTCTTATAATTAATTTTATTTTGCTTGATTCTTGGTTATTGTCCTAAGTTTTAGTTTTGCATGTTGTCTTTTCCTGGATTCCTATATTGTCATTCATTTTAGATGTTCTTACCTTTAAGTTCCATCTTTCTTTGTGTTATTTGTGTTTTTGTTGTTATCTTTGTCTTTTAGTCATATTTGCCATTAGTTCTACCAATATTGGCTTATTAGTATACTCATCTTTAGATTCTTGCCTACTTATGTTGGGAAGCCTGTCTTCTTGATTCTGATTCTCAAGACTCTTGCTTGTTCTTTCGTAGTGGTTTTTCTTCTTGCTTGCTTTAGGGTAAAATCTTGATTAGTTTCTATTTGTTTTAGTGGCTTTGCGGTATGATGGTAGACTAGAGGCATAATAATAACGATCAGGGACGATCAGTGGATCAAGGGAGCGTCTAGGCTAAGAGTATGATCTCGGTATTAGGACTTTGATGGGAAGTCCATAGAGTTAGTGAAGATTCTAAAGAAGAGGAGGATTAATATAGATTATATCCAAGACATCAAATGGGTAGGATCTAAGGCGCAGGACGTGGACGGCTATAAGTTGTTATACTCAAAAGGTGTGAGGAATAGGAACGGAGTATACATCTTAGTAGATAGTGTGCTTAGGGAGCTATAGTTAAGGTTAGGAGGGTGAATGATGGAATGATGACAATTAAGCTGGTTATTGGATGGTCCAGCTTGAATATTATTAGTGCTTACGTTTTGAAAGTTGGCTAGGTCGAGAAGGACAAGAAGCATTCTGGAGGACACTATTTGTGCTTATGTTTTAAAAGTGTGCTTGAATGAGAAGGACAAGAAGCATTTTTGGGAGGAAATGAATGAGGTGGTGCAAGGTGTTTTACGCATTGAGAAGTTATTCATACAAGGAGATTTCAATGGTCACTATCAGGTCTACTCCGATTGGGTATTACGATCCATGTTCTTCGATCACTTATGGATCACAAAAAGTGGTAGGAGATTTCAGATGTTACTGTTATTTGTAACATTACTTTTTAATAAAAAAGATAGCTAACAAGGAGATATCTGGGTGCTAAATGTTAATGATAAAAAAACTTCTCTTAAGCTACTCAAGTAGGCTCCATGATTGTGGCTGGATGTTGTCGAATTGTAGCCTCTTCAGAAAAAAACAATGGACCTCTAATATTTTCTATAAGTATATCATAATCACTGCTAGAAGATGGAGCACGATCATGTGAATACGACCCAAACAAAAGGAATCACTTCCCCATCTTATGGATTATATAGGATCGGGCATGCTTATTCCCTTTGACTCTATATGCGTGTCAAAGTATCCAGATGAAAATCAAAATCAAATTTCATGTTCCTCATAAAAGATAAAAATTTCTATAGTTCTGGTATAAAGATGGATGATATCTAGCATAAAGATGGATGATAGTTCCTAGGAAAATCTATTAGTGGTTGAATCATGAGAATAAGGTTGGAATTCCTACTAGAAGGTGTTGGGACGTACAAACTTTTCCCTCCCACATTGATGGTGGAAGATCAAAATGACCAACTTAAATAGGTTGAATCTAATATCATTAGTATGAGGCCTTTTGGGAGATGCCCAAAAACAAATCTGTGAGGGCTTGGTCCAAAACGGACAATATCATACTAATGTGGAGTTGGGGTGAGGGTGCACGCGGTCCCCTACAGTGGTATCAGAGCCCAGGTTCGGCGGGCAGGAGTTGATGGATCGCGTGTGCGGAGTACCTAGCAATGTGGAGGTCTGCCCACCTGTGCCCAGGTGCGGCAGGGGGCAGGTGTTGCCTAGGAGGCGGCTGGGGGTGGCAGGTGCTGGCAAGGTGACCAGGTTCGGGCAGGAGTGGTCAGAGTTTGAGGGGAAGTTTGTTGGGATGTGCAAACTCTTCCCTCCCACATTGGTGGTGGAAGGTCAAAATGACCAACTTAAATAGGTTGAATCCAATCCATTAGTATGAGGCCTTTTGGGAGATGCCTAAAAAATAAATCCGTGAGGGCTTGGCATAAAGCGGACAATATCATACGAATGTGGGGTTGGGGTGAGGATGCACGCGGTCCCTACAGAAGACAATGGTGTAAATCCATTTTCTTCAACTTTCATAAGCAGGATTTTATAGGAAGCCTGTTGTTTGTTAGTTGGACAGGCTGATGGGTGGATTAGTTGAGATGTGTATAAGTTAACATGGACAACATCTATAGAAAAAAATAAAGATATAAAAATAAAGATGGATGATACCTTTGAGAATGTTCATAACTTCGATTAAGTAAATTCGATGGCTCTGTGCTTTCGAAAACTTGAACAACATCACTGGCAACAAGTGCAATAAGCACTGGACCCCCACAAATAGTATGGTAACTGTAAAATAAGAAGAATAACCCCTCGTTTCTGGCTATAGTGGTTGAGGAAATTGAAGGTCTCCAAGTCTTCTCCCTAAAAACACATGAGATGGAAACCTTATTCAACAACCCAAATCCTAGCCTATCAATAGCTTCAAGCTTCTTCTCAGGTAACTCTGATTCAAATCTAATTTATCTTCTTTTTAGTACTACAAGAGTAACCATACAAAGGACCATATTTGCCTGGAAAAGTTGGTCCTTAGCTATGACCTCAACTCCTTCATTTTCGTACTTTATTGTTTGAATCATCTTTCCATACAATATCGGAACTCCTTTACATAGTGCTTTAATCATACCCCAATTTCCACTAGAAAGAAGATAATGGTCACCACCCATGTTGTAAGGATTATCTTGATCCCAATAGGCAACAGAGAGTTCTAAGAGGCATCCAGCATTGGCATATTCCAAATTTACAAAATTTCAATTCAGAAGCTGGTTTTTCCTCTTTAGTTTTAGCCACAGAATGTAATTGTCTAAGTATATTCAAAACGAAGCCTAACAAGATATTATTAGCTAATTCACTTACTATTTTCCCCAACTAAGTGACTTTGTCTAGTAGCTTATTGAAGATGAGTTCAATTGTAGAACAAGGACTGCATCAACAGGAGCTCCGTCAGGTTTGTATAATGGACACTTCTCTCAAATTTTATGAAGCGAAATGAAAAGTTGTTTAGCCAAAAACTCCTAAAGGATTCACATGGATATACCTGATATAACATTGCCACCAAGATCCACAATCTCAACCATATCCATCCTTCCTATTTTCTTAGTATAAACTCTTCCTCCTAGTCGGTTCCTACCTTCAAGAATAGTTACCTTGAATCCAAATGACATTAGTTGCCTTGTTGCAGCCAAACCAGAAAGTCCAGTACCAATAATAATTATAGACCTTCCACTAGGTTCCTCAGGAAATTTAGATACAAACGAGGGTGAAACTCCAAAATTTATGTACTCGTTAGTCAAAAGAAACTCATATACTATAGCCATCAAATGCTCATATTCAACACTAACAGTTTCCCTTATCCTTTCTTTTGATAATGAAATGTGCACATTCTCCTCCATTTTACAAGAATATGGTTTGTCACAACTATATAATCATTTTGCTCGTTCCCATCCAATTCACTCATAACTTTTGAAAAAGAGCAAAATGATTACATAGTTATGAGAAACCATATTCTTGCAAAATGGAGAGAAAATGTGCACATTTGGTTGTCCAAAGAAAGGATAAGGGAAATTGTAAGTGTTGATATGAGCATTTAGTGGCGATAGCGCATTAGTTTCTTTGGACTAACGGGTATATAAATTTTGGGATTTCATCATCGTTTGTATCTAACTTTTCTGAGGAACCCAGTGAAGGGTCCGTAATCATTATTGATATTGGACTTATTGGTTTGGATGCAGCAAGGCAACAGATGTCATTTGGATTCAAGGTAACTATTCCTGAAGGTAGGAATCGACTTAAAGGGAGAGTTTATACTCAGAAAATGGGAGGGAAGGACAAGTTTGCAGCTGTGGATCGTGGTGGCAGTGTTATAACTGGTATCCATATGAACCTTTTTGGAGTTTTGGTTAGTCAACTTTTCGTTCCACTTCATAAAGCCAGAGATAAGTGTCCATTATACAAACCTGACAAAACTCCTATTGATAGAGTTCTTGATTGTAGCGTTGAACTCATCTTCAATAAGTTACTAGACAAAGTCCCCGAGTTGAGAAAAATAGTGAGCGAATTGCTGATAATATCTAATTAGATCCATTTTGGATATACTTAGAAAATTATATTCTAGGGCTAAAACTAAATAGGAAAAATAACTTTTGAATTGGCATTTTGCATATTTAGAATATGCAAATGGCGGATGCCTCTGAGAACTCTCTACTGTTTATTGGATCAAGATGATCCTTACAAAAAGGGTGGTGACCATTGTCTTCTTTCTGGTGGAAATTGGAGTATGATCAGAGCACTATGTAAAAGAGTTTTAATATTGTATGGAAAGACGATTCAAGCAATAAAGTACGAAAATGGAGGAGTTGAGGTCTTAGTTGGGGATCAACCTTTCCAGGCAGACATAGTCCTTTGTATGGTTCTGTTTGTGGTACTAAAAAGAAGATCAATTAGATTTTAATCAGAGTTACCTGAGAAGAAGCTTGAAGCTATTGATAGGCTAGGATTTGAATTGTCGACAAAGGTTGCCATGATATTCCCTCATGTTTTTTTGAAGAGTTGGATACCTTCGATTGTCTCAACCATTATAGCCAGCAACGAGGGGTGTTTTTTTTTATTTTAGAGTTTCATACTATTTCTGGGGGTCCAGTGCTTATTGCACTTATTGTCAGTGAAGCTGTTCAAATTTTCGAAAGCACAGAGCCTTTAGCTTTACTTAATAGTGTTATGAACATTCTCATAGGCACCATCCATCTTTATTTTATATCTTTATTTTTTTGTGGGTGTTGTTCTGGTCAATTTACAGGTACCTCAATAATACACCAATTAACCTGTTTAACTAACAAACAATAGGCTTTCTCGTGAAATCCTGCTCATGAAGGCTAGAGAAAATGGGTTTACACCATGTCTTCTAATAGAGATTCCAACCTTGTTCCCATGATTCAACCATTAATCGATTTTCTTGGGGACGATCATGAGCATTTCAAAGAACGCATCTTGAGTTCTCAAAATTAGTTAGGCCAAACTCGGCTAAAGGTAAAGTTACGAAAGAGCCAGAGATCACCAATATATACAAAATTAGACACAGATTCACATAATAATTTTTCATTAACATTATCCCTATATTTTATTCAAAATTTTATTACATACTTATACTATCTCATCTAAGTAACATTTCATAAAATTGAACAAATTGACTAAAAACATTTCGCTAATAACTTTTTCTTTACTTTTAACGAAGTTTTCTTTGTCAGGTGTAATTTTCTTTTTATCTTGTAATTAATTTTTCATGAGCTTTCGAAGGAATGGTGTTTGAGTGGTCAAAATGAATTGAGCCAAAATTGGCTAAAGGTAACACTTCAACAGACACAATCACCAATACATACCAATTAGACATAAATTCGTGTGATAATTTTCTTTAATATCCTCCCTATATTTTATTCAAATTCTTATTACACCCTTATACTATCCATTTACACTTTATTTGGATGGTTATTATGTATTTATTTCGTAATGTTTACCCTATTTCTAAAGAGAAAAGAAAGGTTTAAAGCTTTCTTTCGAGAGCCTCTTTAGTTGGGCTCTGCGGTCCCAATCGCAAGGCTAGAGCCAGAACCCCCATAACCTATTCAGCATTGTGCTGTAATGTAATTATAACTTAATATCAATTATCCCTACTCAGCGCGTGTAAACTAGAAGTTATCGAGAAAATTCAATCATGTAAACATGACAGCACGATAAGTATTAATTGGGGGACAAGTTGTGTGAGATGCAAACAATATCAAGTCAAGCACAACTAGATAATATAATGTAGATATTCCTTCATCTCAAATTATTCATTTTAATTTTTTATATACATCTAAAAACCTAATTAACAAAAAAAATTAATTATAATTTTTATTGATACTTATCATCCATAATACAGGTGGCTTATATATACGTTATTGTTGCACAAATAGCTCATACACACTCACATATATTTCTTAATGAAAGTAAAAAAAAGTTAATTCTCTTATTTTTTTAAAAAAAATTATCTAAATATATTTGATTCTTCTCACATGTGTTTTTTTCTTCTTCTTTGATACAAAGGCTGATATTAATTTCTTTAAATAATCGAATTTTCTTTTTAGTAACATTCTTATAAAATTTAGTCGTATATGCCTCAATTTTTTTACAGATATAAATGTAAAAACAATACGTCTAAAAAATGTTAATTTACAAAATTTCATTATTTTTTTCTTTTTCTATATACACTTTTTAATTTCTTATATTTTTACTACTTCAAGAGTGAAAGGAAAAAAAAATAAAAAATAAAAAACTCAAATAATAAAAAAAAGTCAAAAAAATTGTGTAAAAAGAAACGTATATATTCTGTATGAGTCTTTTAAAATTTAAATTATTTTTTACTTTTATTAGATAAAAAATAGTACTCCATATAACTTGTGAACTTTTATGACGATAAAAGTATAAGTAAACTAATTTTGATATAAATAGTATAAATTTATCTAAATCACTTTTATTATTAAAAGATATAACCAACTTTAATAATAATATTAGTGGCATATCAGCCTTTTTTTCCCTTTTCAATTATTTTATTCACGTCTAAAAGTGTCATCACAATCTCGATTCGTTACTTCACTGTGATAATTACGAGTTTATTTTGTAATTTGAACAATATAGAAAAAAAATTGTGATTCACATTCAGAAAGATACAAATGAAGAAAGTTAAAATACACTCATAAATTTTAAAACTTATAATTAAATTTTATTTAAATATTTAAATTCTACAATTTATCAGATTGATCATTAAATATTTAACTAACATAAATTATAATTTAAATATCTAAACAAAATCGAAAACGTTTTTTTATCTCCCATAATTTTGTTGCTCCATTACAAAAGTTCTAATGCATACATTTTAGGTCAAATGTGCATTACATTAAATTGAGGAGACTAAAGTGAATACAGCTACACATGAAGGACTAAAACTGATAATTGTTTTCTTTACCCCACCCCCTCAGCACTCCTCCACCTTTTTCTTCCACATCTCTTCTTCCTCATTTTTCAACTTTCATTGAGCTGAAGGACTGCTAGGTCAGCTGAGTTTACTCTCTTTCAACTTGTAGAACAAATATGGCTTCCCCAAAACTCCCAATTTTTGTACCGTTTTTACTTTCAGTTACCCTTCTTTTGTTCAGTCTACAAGCTGCAGCTGCGAAAGCTCCGGCGAAAAAAGTTTTGAACTGTTTACCATCGGAACTGATGCATCTCGCTTCTGCATGTTTTCCGATGGAAGAATCTCCGGTAGATTCCGAAGATCTATGCTGTGAGCTAGTCAAATCTGTCACCTCTTCATCGGAATCCGACCGACACTACGATTTGAAAGAGTGTCTTTGTACTGCAGCGACGATCAATCGAATAGTTATTGGGCGTGATAGAAGGGTTTCTAAAGTCGTCGGAAGTTGTACCGGAGAAACTAAAGGTAGGTACAACTGCTTCTCTGATATCTAATTCTCAAACGGAAATGTTTGAATTACCATAAACTCAAATAGATCTGGATGTCTAGTTTCAAGTCTTCTTCAATTGTGTGGCTTTAGATTTAAATTTTATTGTAAATTTTTTTATTACTTTTTTTGTGCTAAGATTCAGGTAGATTTTAGTCCTTTATTTCTCTTTATGTTTTGTTGTTGCTAAAAATATGCATGTCAAGTGAAATTAACAAATTGGTTTTGTTTTATTTTTGTTAATTCCTCTTATTTATTTGTATGAATGTGGACATATGAACCACCATTCAAATAACTGTTTAAAAATGTGAAAATTTGAGCTCTAAAACTGATTAGTGTTGAAGATTTTACTAATTAATTAGCCCACCGAATAAGTCAAAAAGAAACCAGATCTTTGTATCATGTTGCAAAAATAGAGCTAAAACATCTCACATGGGCTGCAATTTTAACATTGCTATTTTTTCCCAAATAGATCCAAAGACAGGAGAAAAGGAAAAAAAGTTATTTTAAGCAACATCTGGTTTATGAAAACCTTTTTCTCCATGGATCTTTTTAATTTGGTTTTTTATAGTACGACTATTTTGAATTTGTGCTTAAATGGAGCCCTTCCTTTTACACTTCATGTTCAAATTCGAGATGAATGAAATAAAATTGTGACATCTCCATGGGCACTTTTAATTTCTACCGTGTTGCACGGTAAGATCTCTTTAAAAAATCATTTATTAAGAGTTTAGTTTATTTAATTATTTATTTTAACTATATTACTACAATAAGATAAGTACCTAGTAAGATTTCATTAAATAGGGTTCGAATAGTAAAGTGTTGCGGAATTTATCACCTTCCCTATCTTTTTTACAAGTGTTTTAATTTTAGCTTTTCACATCTAATATTTTAATTCTTCAATTAGACCTAATTTATTTTAGGATCACATGCTTCATTTTTTTTTATTTTCTTAATTACATATCAAATAGTGTAAGGTCTGGGTGCAGTTCTTCTGTGAGATAAAAATTAATTGTTATGGTGTAACAGTTGAATTAATATTATTATGCAATAAAAAAGATGAAAGTCCAATTTAACAAGCTATTATTTCTATATTATTGAACAACTAGCATGTACAAGCCTCGCCGACACTTTAAAGAAAAAAATCTACACCGACTGAATTAAGGGTGTGTTTAGTACCCATAGAAAATGTTTTGAAAAAAATAAGCAGATTTTTTTTTTCCTTTTAGAGTTGAGGACATAAGTTCTCCTGATCCAAAAATCAAGCGTGATGGTATTTGTCATAATTCATTTTGGCAAGTCAGACTAAATGGAATGTAATAAAATAATGGAGAAAGTAAAACAAAAGTAATAGTCTAAATTTATAAGGATTTGGCTGTCTCAAGAGAGTCATAGTTATTCCTGTCGTTTAACCGTATTTGGTTGAATTTTTTTACTTTGACATTTAGAGTGCTGGGCAGAAATCATATTACACGAACATTCGTTGGGATCATCGCAATGCTTTGTTTTAATTAATTCAAACTTAGTGTCACATATATAAGCTTCTACTATAATTGAAGATAAAGGAAAACTATACAAGTCTTAATTATCTTTAATTCTCAAGTATAACAAAAATAATAAGTAGAAGTCTGAAGAGCTTGTTGAAATGGACAAATTGCTATTTCTCAAAACTATATTAAAGCTTGGTCCTAAAAAAATGAAGTGTCGAATTAGAATCAAACTCATAAACTACACACAAGTGTAGAAACAAGGGGTAACACTAAACAACACGGTACCTAATAAGAAGATCTAAACGTAGGTAAAGAGTAAGAAACGCAGATACTCCTTCTACATCAATGAAACTTTCATAATTACAACTTGCACTTAAAAAAATCAGCATAGACAATATATATACAAACGATTCAAGTATACAGTATATCAATAGATCGATTTGAAGAATTAGCAAGTATAAAGTTAACCATCAAATTAAATCAAACTTCATGCAAGTATTCAAGTTAATATAATGAAATGAAATTAGATAGAATACAATGAAGTGCAAATGAAATAATGTACTGTCAAGTAATCATGATGCATATGATACACATATGTTGATATGATCAAATAAGAATCTATTGGAGCTACACATGAACCATGTTACAATCATCATCATCAAAAGAGACCTCAACTGCGACAAAAGACCTCGACCATCATTGCACTTGTCGGAAGAAACCTCCGTCATCATTATACATTTGGAAAGAAACCTCGACAATCATCACCAATTGATAAAGACCTCAACTCTCATTTTCAGTATCATACTCAATCTAGTCGCAATCATTTTTCATCGATTTTTCATCAATAGTGAGACTCAATCAATATTTCATTTCGACACGGTAATCACTTTCAAATGGGCATGAGAGTATGCAAAAAGTCCACATAATTCATATATTTAATGATCAAATCAACCAATCACATCATTCTTTCAATAATAGAATCATTATTAGTGGAGTTATCAATAATAATATCACATTGTTTCTCAAATTCTCAATAAGTATTGTTGATCTAAGGAGGGGAATTGAAATAGTCATCTTGCTTCTTTTCTTTCAATAATCGTCTTGCTTCTTTTCTTTGGATCCCCCACTTTATCATCATTTTTTTAAAGATTACTCATCAAGAAATCAATGTTTTCATTAGTAATAACAACATTACCCCATTGCCTCAAAGGCTCCCGCTCATTGCGGGGTAAGGAGAGATCGGATGTACGTAGCCTAACCTCTATGTTTAAAACATAGATTGACGGTTTCCGGATGAATCATGATGAGCGTCGAAAGTTGCATTGACTAACTGCTACTTCACAATTGAAAGAAGCACAGACAGGTTTAAGAGCCATTTTGCTTTATTCCGTCATACCCCAAAGCCAAAAAATAGTAAATCTTTGGCTCCATCCGGCTGTGGAATACTTGTATCAATATTGCATTTATCAAGATTATAGAACACTTGTATCAATATCGCATTTATAAAGTCTAAATAATTACTTCAATCATTCACATTTATTATTACTCAAAATTTGAGTCAATATTATCAATTCACAATTCTCATCAGCGAGGATCACATAAAAAATCAATCATCTCAAAATATGGATCAGTATCATCAATCAACATTTCACAATACTCAAAGCAACTTCATTATTCATATACCAAATCATGAGACAAGTTATCACATTCTATCATATAGCCATTTTATTACCCTATCACTTTTATTACATTATTTCATGAATAAATCATTCATTTCAAATTTTCATTACTCCCCAACACATAAAGAAGGAAGAATACAAGATTGAATAAACTCAACAAGGTTTAGGATTTTACTTTGCCTTGATAACTAATTTACTAATATTAACTTTGCTAACTAGATTGGAAAGAAGGATAATTGAAAAGGCTTAGAACGAAAGATCATAAGCATGATTCATTCAAGAAATATGATCTGACAACATTCATAACGTAATATGATCTTCCTTATCTTTTAAGGCTTATCATGAGTTCAGGAAACTATACATATTATAAAACTCAAGTCACATCACATTCAATATAGATGAAAATTTTTGTATATGTCTGATAAAATCAGAATCGCTAAATGAAGTTACCATTTCTCATCCTCGAAATCAATATGAATTATATTAATCAACATGAGCTACATGGGTCTAGGACATGGGCATGACACTCATACACAAGACAAGAATAGTGTATCACCTCGATTGACGTATAAGAAGCGTGTGAGATGAAAAAATATTAATGTCTTATCTTGATCAACTCATACACAAGACAAGAATAGTGTATCACCTCGATTGAAGTATAAAGATATAATAAAATAATACAGAAAGTATAGTGAAAGAAACAGTCTAAATATGTAAGGATAAATATCAAGGGAAAGGATCTACAATTTTAAAAACAACTCAAGGTTGGTGTCACATATACAAGCCTCTACTACAACTAAAGATGAAAGAAAAATATAAATGTCTCAACTGTTTTTTTTCCCCTCAAATAGGATAAAATGAGTAAGTAGAAGTATAAAGAGTCTACTAAAATGGACAAGCTGCTACCTCTCAGACTATCTTAAAACTTGATCCAAAATAAGAATGAAGCGTCAATCGGAACCAGGCTCACAACCTACACACAAATGTGAAAGTAAGGGTGAGTATCTAACAATATGGTACCCATCAAGAAGATCTAAACACAGGTAGATAATAAGGAACATATGTACTCCTTCCACATCAACCGAACTTCTATAACTATAACTTGCATTTAGGAAAATCATTATACATAATATACATAACCGCAATTCAAGTCCACAGTATATCAATATACCGATTTCAACAATTTACAAGTATAGAATTAACTATCAAATTATACTTCATACAAATATCCACATTGATATAGTAAAAATAAATTGAAATGGAATACAAAAAAAGTGTAATGACATAATGAAATATCAAGTAATCGTGATACATGTATATCCTATGATATGTATCTGTTAATATTATCAGATTAAAAATTAATGAGGACCACACATGGACATATTTCAATCATCATTGTCGAAAGAAACCTCGATCGTCCAAAAAACCTCAATAATCAATACATTTGCTTTTTCCTGGCAAGACTAATACAAATCTTAAATTATTTTCTATAAAGTTGTTAAATAATTGAGACCTTAAAAATATGACACAACAAGAAAAAAAAATCAATAAATTTGAATTGACGTTTAAGGAAGAAAGTGAAATTGGGGAAAATAAAATCAATGATGTTGGTAGGTATTAGAATAAATGGGTGAAGTAGGTGGACAAGTGAAAAAAAAATCTTAAAATTGATGGACTGATTTTTGAAATGGGAGAAAAATAGATGGATGGAAGATGATTATCGGAGTGTGTGTGGGATCGGTAGAGGAGGATTTTGCCAAAGAAGAAAGAAAAGAGTGGGTTTTCTCTTCCCTTTTTGCCAAAAATATAATTCTTTTTATTTTATTTTTAAATTGTTTTTATGGACTTAATACGATATATCTTTTTTTTTAATTAGCTATTATGCCATGTCATTTGCTAGTTGACTAGTTAGAATGTTTACTAAATACAAATAAGAATTGAATTATCTATGTAAAATATATGAATAATTTTAAATGATTATAGATGAGTTAAGTATTTCTTTCGCATTAAAAAAACTTTTCTAGATAATCATTTTTAATTTATCAAATTTGGCCTTAGATGATCTTGATGTTGTATTTTTTTTTCAAAAAAGAAAAAAATTAACCAACCGTACATTGTATTGTATGCGTAAATTTCAAGTATTAAACAAAACTCTAGTTGCTTTAGCATTATTTTCTTTTCATGATAAATGTTAAAAGTATATAGGACTTTACTTGAATAAAATTACAAATAAGAACATTAAAATGATGATCACGAACTAACACTAGTGTTTTCTTATTATATAAGTGGCAATTAGGCGGCAAGCAGGTAACTCTTCTTTAATATATTCGTTTAAGTTGTCTTTTTCTTATACATTATATTGAGTCGATAAAAATATTTTATAGATTTTTTATTTAATCTTTTTAAATCAGCTATTTATTTTAATTATAATTTTATAATATTATCTCTAACGAATAATTTTCTCAATTGCTTCAACAATGATTTTGTTACATTACCCTGATCAGTTATTTTAAGTTAAGTAAATACTGAAATTAGGATAAAATAAAATTTTCTTTAAACCGAATATATAAAATTAAATAAATATTTTAATATCTTTCCATGATTATATTTGCATCAAAAAAGAAGTACTACAACTATATATATATATATATATA